>JZLH01S0174642.1:6604-20085 GCA_001188425.1 Eucidaris tribuloides | reverse complement strand
GTAGCAATTTGGTTAGGGAGGGACTACCAGATACTGAAATATTGTGCATGACTAGTTATGAAAGTCACAGTGAACAAAATATTGAAAAATAAAACGTTACGAATAGCTGCAAAATCATACAATGGCATTGTGTATGAGTTCTCATTTGGTATTTTTGTTTCATTCCTTTAGAATGTAATTTATAAATATTGCTTTGTCCTTACTAATCACTATGGACATTGTGTAATATTGAGTATAATTATAATATTGCTTGTACTGTGACTCCTATGAGATTGTCAGGTCAACAGTAGTATGTGATGTTGCTACCACACATTGGGACCAATCACAAAATGCAATGCGTGGTGGTAGATGATGAGCTTTTACTCCCAGTGCGCATGCATGTCCTTGCTATCTTAGAATTCAAAACTTCCGGATTCCATCAAGATATGTAAGGGCAAATGCCAAAACTCACACAAAATATTCCCTTTTTGTATTTGACAACCCAAGAATAATGCTTCTCATACGCGTACGCAGGGGGGGTGTTTGGGGTGTTCAAACACCCCCCTTTTCCGCCATAATGACCCCCCCCCCTTTTCACGATATCACCCCCCTTTTTTCGTCAAAAGAGGGGTGTTTGAAAATGTGAAATAACGCTGACAACATGAAATAAATGTTGGTTTTCTTGGATCTTGGAAAAAAAAATTGCGTCCTAACCCCCAGCAGGTTTTGAAAAATCTTTAATTTCTCAGACATTGCAAAGTATACAAACTATTACCTTTACAAGCTGGAAATTGTAAAAACTGTCTACCGTAATCTGCATGTGCATTTGGTGGAAAGCGTGTCAGGACAACTCCATGAGGAGGACTCACACCTGACAACTCTCCCAGAGGATGTCTTGCCTGGAGGATACCGATAGCTCCTGTGAAGGACACCTACCCAGGGTTGCAACTACCCTGAGGGACGGCTTCCCCAGAAGACAACTCCCCCTAGGACAACTCCCCCTGGGACAACTGCCCCAGAGGACTTCTCTTCCTAGGACAACTCAAGATTTTTTAAACTGGACACATTGGTAAACTCAGATGGGTGAGTTGTCCTCCAGGGGAGTTGTCCTGCGGGGGGAGTTGTCCTCCAGGAGAGTTGTCCTTCAGGGGAATTGTCATGTGCAATTCGTCTTCGGGGGAGTAGTCCTTAAACTGGTGGAAAGAGTGCCGTATACAACAAGTTGTGGCATTTGTGGTAGATCTAATTGTGACAAATCTCAACAACAACTAATACCACTACTTTTTGTTTTCTTCACGCTGTTGATACTATCATGTAGGTGTCTGGCCATCAGAGGAAATATTAACATACCACTGTCTGGAAAACAAGCAGATTTTCAAGTGAGTTTTAAGTGAATATTTCATGAAACTTAAGGTGATAAGTGCCCTCTGGTTGAGATTCTTAAAAACAGTGCCTGCAAGATCCTACTTCCAGTTTCATGTTCTTGTGAACTTGTGAAGACCACATGACATAAACTGCAAAAACTGTCCTTGTACCCTAAACATGCAAAAAAGTCACGCATATGTGCAATGCTTTTAATGATATGTTGGCATGCACCGCTCTTCAGAGGTTTGAATCAAACTTTATACCAAAATTTTATGGCAAACAAAGTAATCAGTATCAGTAATGGTGGACTTGGTCTCAATTCAGACTTGGAGGCCTTGATCATAACACTAGTTTTTATCACTTAATAAATTATTGCTCCTTGTAAGACAACTCAACTCCATAAAGTATTTGCTGTGAAAGTTTTCATCATCATTCATTTGCATTTAAAAATTACAGTGGAATGAAACCCAGACACATTTTTGCATTCAGAGATTACAGAACAATACAAGAAGGAAATTAGTAAGTTTGAGCAAATTTGATTGAATGGTTCAATAATTATGTTAGTTCAAAGTTTGTTTGATCCTTGTTATGGAGGATTGTTAAATTGGCAACTCTACCAGCTTTTTAGATGAAAGTTTGGAGAACTCTCCATTGGTGTTTTTTACACAAATTTTCACTTATTCTCACTTTTTATCGAATATCTGATTCGCTCTTGCTTGTTGTGCAAGTATGTCCTGGCAAACATGATTCTACATGTTTTTCTGAAAGAATTTAGATACTTTCTCAACTGACACTTCAGAAAACTGCAAATTATTGAAAATTTGTGTACAAATCCAATGGGGAAATTCTCCACACTTTCATCTTAAAAATGGGTAGAGTTGCCAATTTAAGGATCCGCCATAACAAGGATTAAATAAACTTGAACAACCATAACCCTTGAACCGTTCAACCAAATTTGCTCAAACTTTCACTATTTTCCATCTTGTATTCTGTAATCTTTGAATTCAGTAAGATGTCTGGGTTTCATTCCCCTTTAAGAGGGATATTTGTCATGTGTGATGGTCTATGTGAATCCTTCATTTGCATCCACAGAAACAAAAGGATTTGTGAACTTGGAGGAGGCATGACATGCTTGGCTGGAATTGCAGTGAGTTTTTTGTCGGATCATAAGTCATTTCATATTTCATTTATTTACCATCTACCCATGATTTTGTAGTAATAACAATGCTTTTACTGCCAGGTAATTTGTCTCAGTAATTATCTTTGACACTGTTATAATGGAATCAAAAAACAGTCTGATTGAATATCATCTCTAATCATGTTTGTGGGTACGTGTTTATGTGTGCGTGTGTCATGTGCGTGCATGTGTGTGTGTGTGTGTGTGTGTGTGTGTGTGTGTGTGTGTGTGTGTGTGTGTGTGTGTGTGTGTGTGTGTGTGTGTGTGTGTGTGTGTGTGTGTGTGTGTGTGTGTGTGTCTCTGTCTGTGTGTGTGTGTGTGTCTGTCTGTCTGTGTGTGTCTGTGTGTTACTGTCTGTCTGTGTCTGTGTTCATGCATGGGATTAGGAGGTCTTATAGGGTAGAGACAACTTAGAAGTCTCAATGACCATTTAGATTTACAGATAAAAATGTACCGTATATAGTAGATATGTCATATTTTGCATTTATTTCTCTATAATTAATTCAATTTGATAAAATAATTAGTATGCCATATATTTAAAAATGCTTGATTATCACTTCATCATTTCATGATGCGCTCAGTATGGTCACACACATGCACTGATGTGTTCAATTTGAAAATGGTGATAATGAAAAAGAAATAATTTTCAGAGATGTAAAAAATTGATTATTGCTTGCTTGAATTCTTTATGTATCATATAGTACCATTTCAGTCTTGGATCTGTCACAGTGTGTTCAATGATTTCATTTGCATGGCTCTGTGGATTATTGTTATGTAGTTGATTGCCGTCCACTAGGAAGTTACTGCAAATTGTGCAATGTCGCTAATTGCTAAAAAAAAACAACTTTGATTTGTTTACTGATTGACATTGTAGTTTGCCAGACATCAAGTTAGATTAAGATGCTGCAAAATACTAATTGATAAGAATGTATACAACTCTAACATCTTTATTTTTCAGGTTGCTGCTACTACAGAAGCAAAAGAAGTTATCTTAACTGATGGAAATGAATTGTCTTGTGAAAGTATCCTTTAAATTAAAACAAAATATACAATAATAGTGATTTTGTGCATGAGGTTATTAATTTTTTTCTTTTTTTCTTTGATGCTATGAATGGGAGTTGAATTGAGAAAGGAGTATATGGATAGTTGCAACATCATTTTAGTACTGGATTTCTACCCCCCCCCCTCTCCCCCCCCCCAAAAAAAAAACCCCACACACATGAGTTTTCACTTCCTGAGATTTTGCCATGGTACTGCCTACTGTGAACCAATACACTTTCAAACTAGGATTTCTGTGACAGACTGTTCCACACTATAACTGTAGTGTCTGACTTCCCCCAAACAAAATCTGTTGGTAGCAGAACGTAATTTATCCTGTGTGTGTGGTAGGGGGAGGGGGCATGGGGGTAGGAAAAGGGCACTTTATTGTCAACATGGATGCATGTATGCTGGGATTTTTTTTTGAGGGGACAAATGCCCTCTCACCCCACCACCTTTGTTGGAATCGGTTATATGTTGTACATGAGTAGTATAACCCAACTGCTATTTGCTATCATATGATTATGTGTATTGGTGAACATGTCATGAAATCCCAACTATTTTGTATAATAATCACAAGTAGACTTTACCCAGAATGAAACTTGATAGAAATCATGTTAAAATGGATGTTAATTCCACTGAATGCTTGTTCAAATGCTCTTCAGTGAATAGGGTGAATTTTTTCAAACTCACGCATTTGTCCCAGGTGGAAAAATTCTCTTCAGAGATATATCATTCATAATATCATACTTCTGTCACGACTGTTATCTCTCAAACATAAAAGAAATGGTATGCTTTTTTTTTAACGTAGAAAAGAAATATATCATCCTCAGGAAAAATTTTCCTTTCATAAAATGACTTTATTTCCAGATGTTGATACGATTGTAGACAGAAATAAACACCTCTTCGTGGAGACAAAAATTAGTACCAGGTGAGATAATTATGTTTTTGTTAACTCTTAAATTGCCAAAGTCGCACATAAATAATAATAATAAATAAGTATACACATAAATTCCATAGAGGTTGAAATCCTCTGGGATGTTAAGACTTAAGGGAACATTTCATGATCCTTGTGACAGAAAATATGTAAGTCCTGAATTACCCAACATAATTACATTCAATGTTTTCAGTTACTGGTGTCATGTTAGGAGAATCCTTGATCAAGACAGTTGGTACGGTTTTGATAAATCAAATCTTATTTACCACCATTATTAAATCAGTGATAAGAATAGTATTCTGTTCAATGTTAAGTTGCCTTATAATTCTTGTGTAAAAATAGATAGAAGTGGCATATATGAATAAATATGGATGTATTAAGATTATTATGTACAATTGGGTGGTAAAATCATGTGCTATCTTATAATTCTGAGTTCTTATTATACTTTCATTCTGAAGGTTTAATTAATAATCGAGAATTAAAATCATTCATTTTCATTTGCATATGGCTGTATTATACATACTGTACTCCACTGTTACCCTTTCCCCAGGGAGCTGAGATGGAATGAGCCTGCCAGTTATCATGATCTCAGGGAGCAGGTCGACGTCGTTCTGTGTGCGGACTGGTAAGGAATGTCAGGAATTCGAAGCATGCATGCCTTGCTGGTAGATTTACCTCCACTCTTTCTGCATGCCTGGTTTACACATACACCACTGCATGGTCTCGGTGATACGAATCATGATGGCTGCATGATGATGTGCCTATGGGAGCCGGGCTCCCGACTCGGGTGTCTGACGTTTATTTTTCAGTGGGTGGAATTGACTTAGCGATGTCAATACGATACATGCCAGTTTGTTGATAGCAGAGGAGTTGATACATAACAGAAATACTGTCCGAAGAAAGATTCTTATCATGGCTCATATAGTGTTTCAAACAAATTCATCTCAAACAAATATTCATCTCTCAAGGAGATTATATTATACAGTTCCAGTTTATTCATGTTACTTAATATTGTGAAAGTTTCATGAAGAATATCTTTTTTTCCTCCTAATTTCAAATCATATCACATCCCATCAGTAATGGCAGCTCAGTGCATCTGCACTTTCTTGTGAACAAACTTACTCCAGGGAGTACTGCTGGGTGAATTTTAATGAAACCTTGATCAAGAATTAACACTGTACAAGGATGAAATGATTCGATTTTGGGCAAAATCTTTTTAGGGTCAAAGGTCAAATAATGTACTTTTTCCCAAAATGTAATTTTCTGCTTTTAATTTCAGTTGTGAATACTTATTATTGATATAATTTGGGGATTAGATGCAAAAACAAATGACCAATATTTTTGTAGAGTCAGAGAGGTCAAAGGACACATCACAGGTCAAAGATCAATGAACTTTGTCCCCAATCAGTAAAGAATGTTCAATTTTTCCCCAGTTTTATAAGCTATTGCAATCACTTTTTGTCCGTTGTGCATAAACTTTTACGCAATTTCATCTTCTTGTTTAGAATGCATGATTCGATTTAGCACTAACTTAGCAGGGATGATCCTTAAGGGGATGGGGATTCAAAGGTCCTCAAATGGTACACCTGGCCCAGGGGCAGGGCCCCAAAGGGCCAAAAGTAGGTAATTTTCAAACAGCTTCTTCTCTAGATCCAGATATAGTTTAGCTGAGTCACTGTGTGTGGAGATACCTCTATGTGATGTATTATTGTTTGTCATGACAATGCCCATGGTGGCCCCGTTTGGCCCCTGAGGAGGGCAACCGTTTGGGGGGGGGGGGGCGTGGGTAGGTCTCTGTGGGAATAATCTACATTGACATCATTTTCTTTAAAGTACATCAATGGATTTAGACCAAACTTGGTGGGAGGGGATAAAGGTTCTTAGAATAGGTAAACCTCGCCCCCCCCCTTCCCTCTTGGGGGCCCATGGGGTAGGGCCCATAAGGGCCAAAACTCTCTGACAGCGGCAGTGGTGGCATGCAAGAAAGATGTGTAAAGTTTTTCAAAAAACTTAATCAAGGTTAAGTTTTTTGATTTTTGGCATAATTTTGAAAGTATAAGTCTTTATTCCTTGGAACTTGGACATAAGGGTTATGAAGTATCAGTAAATCATTTTGAATAGAATTTCAGGTCACAAAATGAAGGTCAAAGATCATTCAGGTCAAATACATTAGACTTTGTCATGGAATCAACTAAAAAACCTCACCCTAGTTTAAGTTCTCTTTGTATCATCTGATAGGGCTTGGTAGGGGGCTTCCAACCTTTGTGCATTTTTTTTTCAAAATTAATTAAAAAATCACACAAAAAAGCCTGAAATGGCATAAGTTTGAAATGCATTCTGTCTAAAATCATGAGATGCAGGCAAGACATATATTACGCATTGCGTAACTTTCTTGTTAGATTTGATGTTCTATCCAAGTTCATCGATAACTAATTATGCTTAACCTTAACCCTAAAAGGACTGGGCTATTTAGGAGGTGTTGAGGACGGGGGGGGGGGGGGCGATGATGCCCCCCCCCCCTTCTGATCTCGGCCGTGGAGCACGCAACCGCACTGAAATTGCTGGAATTTGGCATGCAGGTTCCTTTCAACATAAACTCTAAGTCCGTATAGTAATTTTTGGGAAAAAAATAAATCTCTAATTGATATGAATTAATTATGCAAATTTGTGCATGAAAAGACATGATTTGCATATAAAACACTCAATTTCACTTGAAATACTGTAATTTCTTGCAGAAGTGATCTTTGCGACCTTCTGAATTAGTTTTCATCATTTAAAATTGCAAAAGTCAATTTTTCCCTTATGTATTTCTTTGTTTTTTCGAATTTTTTATATATTTCTTTGTATTTCGATGCTGTACCTGTTTGTCTTGAATTTGGTCTCAAAAGTTGCACAAGACTTTAGAGAAAAAAGTCATAGAATTGCGCGGTATTACCATTGTGCGTTTCAAAAAAATTGGGCGAAACGTCAAAGGGGGTTAACAATAACTTGGAACTTAAAAGTGGATATGGTTATGTATACTATGAGCTGGTTTAGCCTCCCAGCCAGAGGGCGGAAGCATATATCCATTGCCTACATTACATGCAGTCAAATCTCTGTTTCTTAATACATTCCTGTTTCACTTGAACTTGTGCATAGTTTTGACTTTTGATGGTCACTAGATTTAATACACCAAGGATTTGTATTCAAACTGAAAAAAAGAAACATTTCTTATTGTATCTTTTCCTTTTCAGTTTATTCTTTGACCAGTATCGTTTAGACCTGATTGAGACCATTCACAGCATCTTACATCCAGATGTAAGTATGACCATCAGCTCTTAACCCATTGGAGACTAAAAACAAGATATCTTGCACTGAGGTCTATGGAGAATATGTGTTATTTTGATATCAAATCCACTCAAACAGGTTAAAGGGCTTTGACATGATTGGGAGAAATCAATAATGCCTTTAGAACCAAACTGGTTAAAAGACATATCAATGGGTACACCAGCTGGAGTGTATCTCCTTGCTGGAAGGATTTGTCTTGACTTTGTTCATGTAATTGTAAGGGTAATCAAGCATGAACATACCAGTACTGAATTACTCTTGTGCCCCAAGATAAATTAATCCCATAGAAAGCTACACAAAAAGTTTGCCTGTCTTGCTGGTAGTTCTTATAAGATGAGTCAATATTTGACCAACAAATATTCACAGTAGAATCCGTGCATAGTTTACTTGATTCTGGAATAGTTTTACCCCAAGTTGAGGACTACCTCTAATCATGTTGTACCTTAACAGCCGCAGCATAGTTTTGGTTGATCAGACAAATTTTTCGTCAATATTTCACAAAGTATTGCATTGACACCGTAGACATCAGAAAACAATATCAAACCTACTAAACATTTTTTATAGTGACAAATTTTGATGTTTTTATTATTAGAGAGCATGTAGCAGTACGTGCATTACCTATAGGAAATATCAGGGGTCTTTGCCCCCTCAACATTTTACATTTTGAGTAATTTCTAAAACAAATCAGAGAGTTTCAGAGTGAGCAATTTTCAGGGCATTGATAGATTATGTAGGTCTATCTAAAAATATAATTGCAAAGAATTTCATTTTATTTACCAAAACTATACTTGTGCTTTAATGGTGTGGAAGATTGATGACAATTTTGTCTGATCAAAACTATGCTTTGGTTGTAATTACTAAATGCCTTTTCAAAATTATTAGATAAGCAACAAGATTGCAAAGGAACTATCTTTTCTCATATTTTCTTTGTTCAATGTACCCCATAAGTTTAACGAAATACAGCACTCTGTTGAACTGTATTGTATTTTAAAAATTAGTTTCAGAGAGAGCAATTTTCAGGGCATTGTAGATCATAAAGGTCTATCTGTAAACATAATAACAAAGAAGTTTGTTTTAGTACCATTTACCAAAACTATAGTTAGGCTTTAATGTTCGAACCTCACTAACCCCGTGGGGGAAAAACAAGCTGATACAGAAGCCCATCACATGACAAGTTCAGAGATGAAAGGTTTCCACAGAAGCCCAGAATATATGATAAATTTTAAAATCTACATGTAATTTACCAAATGTTGATATTATAGTGCTTACAAATATGGTATTTCAAAGATTTGTGACAGATCAAGTATTTTCCATAAAGGGGGCCATTAGGTAAGCCCATACCAGCTTTTTGAGCTGACCAAAGTAAATAGGGTTCATCTTTTTTTGCCCGGGAAGCATTATTTGACCCCCCCCCCCTTCCTCCTGATCCACCACTGCCTTATATTTTAGCTGTGCATGGCAAGAAAGTGGTAATCCTCCATGTTAAGAGTACAGACACCCATTATAATCTCTTAAATTTACTGTAAGCCACTGATTTTATTCTTTCATATCTGACTCAGGGAAAGGCGATCATCTTTGCGCCACGTCGAGGTCAGACTTTACAGCAGTTCTGCAATCTAGCACTGGACAGGTTCTGTGTGGAATTAGAAGAAAACTATGATCCGTTAGTGTGGTCTGTGTATCAAAGGGTAAGAAATAATCACCGACTATATCTTTGTCTCTTTAGCCCATATTCACATAAGGGGTTTAAGATATGAATTGTTTAATAATACTTTCACTTTTATAAATAAAATATCTCAGCTGCAAGGCCATAAATGCTATCAATGTCTGAAGTTTGGTGTAAAAATGGAGCCCTGATAAAATTGCACTCTAAAACCATCAAAAAGTGTTAAAGCAAAGTGAAAGTCTATGATTGAATGGGTTTACCATACTCCCTTTTCCCCCATGATTGCAGTGTTAGAGTCAACCATCCACTGGATATTTATCATACAGGTGATATTTTATCACAGATGTCTTGATAATGACAGCATAATTTCCAAAAATGTTGTACTCTTGGCTACTAATCTATTTAAACATGATTATATATTGAGTCCCCAATGTTAAACAATATATTTCGATAAACATGGTGTATGTATAGAGGTTTGGATGATAATGTAATTTCATGTCATATTGTTCAGTTAAGACTTTTAAAAACATTATATGAAATTGTGCAAGACCTGTTTAAAAAATTGTCAAACTTTGCTATCTGACATATCTGGCAGTGTTTGAATGGACAAATACACACCATAGAGCACAAAAGTTCAGACAGTTATGCTGTCACGTTTAGAATATGTACATATGAAAATTGGCACATGAACTATTCTTGGCCAATGAAAATTCTGCAACACAGCAGTCTATGGAGGAAAACTGGAGTGGTCTCTCAAATATTTTTACTTTTTCAAAGCACTTAATTATCATTTTTGTACTGTAATTTTTCAGGGCTCCATGTTTAGACCTCATTCAAGACACCAGTAGCATGGAAATTCATGTAGCTGACTTTTTTTTTCAATGGAAATATTGTTATACCATGCCTTTAAGACTCCTAAATCAGCTTTATATGTAAGTTATAATGTCTTTCATTGTCTGTCAGTCAAATCTGTCAAAATATTTAAACATATTCAATGAATAGAGCAGTAAACAGAACTCAAATGTAATAATGATACCTCTCTGACTCCCAATAAAGCGATACTTTTTTGGCATTTACGGTCAAATACTTTATTCCTAAAATGTAATTATTAAATGAAATTGATCAGAAAGTACCGTCTTTTAATGGTTAGTGATGGACTAGAATTTCAAGTGAGGAACAATACTACACAAGTACATACAATCCTTGGTATATCTGTTGTTTTTATCTCTTTTACCTTTCAGGCAAAATCAAAAGGAAAGGAGGAATTTGATGAAGATATCCATTACCCTTTGAAAATAACGTTGACAAAGAAGTGAAATAGGCAACATGGATATATGGATGGAATATGGAGATGTCTTCCTCATATCTACAGAAAATCAGCAGTAAATTCTTGATTTTGTCAGTGAGCATTCTTCATGATATCCTATGAGGTGTTCTTCAGAGTATACAATAATGAATGTTTATGAGTTCAATAGTGCAAATATTCATGAGTTGAAAGATTAGACATTCCATTCAACGAGGCAAAGCTGAGGTAATGGAACATTTAACCTTTCAATGAATGAAAATATGTATAGTACAGTGCGCTCCCATTATAATGAACACAGTTATAACAAAATTCCTGTATTCAGGTCCCAAAATCATTATCTATATCTCTTTATATACTTTGACTGTTCGGTTATAACAAAATTTTAATACAATGAAAGAAAACTGCCGGTCCCGAGGACTTCATAATAACAGGAGTCACCTGTATTGAATGAATGACAAAACATTCATTATTTGTTTTATACCACGTCTTGGTAGATCTTTGTCATTTGATTGGAGTATGATATGAAGAAAAAGATATAGCTATACTTAAATTCTGATAATCCAATGTCATTCTCTTTTTGGCTTGTCCACAAGTTCTTCATCCAATGTATCGTCAATGTCTCATCTTCATGTTCAAACCTAAGACTCATTTTAATGCACGTACACAGCTACACGTGGTACATACATCACATAGCTAGCTACGTGTAGCGAACTGCGCTCAGTGCATGTAGTGCAGTGACAGCTATGGCAGCGTGCAAATGGAGCAAAAATAATAGATCTGAAAATGCACGCCGAATGGATCCAAATTACACGCTGCGCTCAATAGAGTACTGTAAAACCAGAAATTTTCGCGAGCATTTAACTTTCGCGAATTTTGCGAGGAGTCTAGATTCGCGAAAGTAAAATGCACGCGAAAGTTTGTACATACACAACTTTGTTGAATGCCAGTACGAGACCGTGTACTAGACAAGTCGCAAAATTTAGCAAAGATACACAAGTATTAGTGCACTGTCACTTACGAGGGTTGCAATGCTACATTTGATGAAACAGTGTTTCAGAGGCATAAAAACAAATATTCTCAGTAAATTGTTGTGATAATTTATTAAATGAAACACCCAAATGCCTCTTCCTAGCAATTTTGCTACATTTTATATTTTTCAAGGTCGGTGATTCGCGAAAGTTTTATGCACGCGAAATGACCGTAGGCTCCTATTCGCGAAAGTTTCATGTCGCGAAAATATAGTGTTTTACAGTAATTAGTGAATATCATGTTGACCAACAATCATCCAATCAAATGACACAGGTCTATTTGGGTGTTGTATAAACCCAAATATTTCATGTTTTATGTACAGTATGTACACATTTTTATGTTGGAGATGAAGATGTAGGGAAATCAAGTCTAATGCAGGGGGACAATGAGAAAGGCAGAAAGAAAAGGAGAAATTTATGACATGTTTTCAGTCAAGCTAACAAGCAAAGATCAAAAGGTCAATCCATTAAAGACCATCAAAAATTTCAGTTGTGGCCACTTTGACATGGGTAAATGATTTAACACATGTTTGGGTACATTGTGACTCTAAAATATGTTTGACATAGGCAAAATTCAAGTCAGAAAAACCTATTGAAAAAATGCAGCATAATGGAACTGTCAAAAATATTGATGATTGGCAATAATTTGAATTGTGCGCTGTCAACTTATGTGAAGTCATTTGTATATTATTTATTTATTGCATGGTTTTGTAGTTCATAACATACAGGGTATTTATGACATTCAGTTTGTAAATATTGAGTGATAATGTTTTTAAAACTTTTGAAAACTTCATAGCTGTTATGTATATAGTTGATATTTAGTTGATATATAAGAATATTTAAAGACATTCAACAGATTGTGGTGAATTTATTATTGCCACGGCAACATTGCAATGCAATGTAAAATTTTAGACAAAATTTATACTTGTGTACATTTGTACATTTATATCATTCTTTACGTCTTGCATCTTTCTTACAGGGTCTGTGAGGAAAAGTAGGAAAAGAAGTAGAAGGAGAAGTAATGTAGAAGAAGTCAAAGAAGTCAAGAAAGTATTCATAGTAGTACAGTGCACTCCCATTATATCGAACATGGTTATAACAAAATTACTGCTACAACAGAGTATAAATTCAGGTGCCAAAATTATTATCTATATATCTTTATTTATTCAACTGGTTAAGTTTGTTTGTATTCATGATTGGTTCAATGTCTGTCACGTGACATTTTTGTCTCAGGAAAAATAATCCTTTTCAAGACAACCTCGGGCTGGTAATTTGATGCAAAGACCTCCGCCCAGTCATTATTTGTTAAATACTTTCACTGTTTGGTTATAACAAAATTTCGATACAACAAAAGGAAATTACTGGTCCCCAGGAATTCACGATAATGGGAGTCACCTGTATGAGTAGTAGTAGTAGTAGTAGTTGTAGACAGATATGCAATTGATGTAAATTACAGAATTTGGCTTCATTGCCAAATTTGTAGTAAATCGTGGTAAGAGGTTAGTTACAGAAAAAATAAAGGAAGACAAGCAATGGTTTCAAATTATTTTCTTTGATTTTTTTTTTGATTTTTTTTTTGGGGGGGGGTGAATGACCTCTTTTTCTTTGAAGTGGTAAGAGTTTAATGGATACAACTCTGGGTTAACCCTATATTAACT
>JZLH01S0174630.1:19226-31811 GCA_001188425.1 Eucidaris tribuloides | reverse complement strand
AAAAAAAACTTGAAAGTGGAAAGAGATTGATAAAAGTAAGAAACGGAGAAAGGGAAAAGATCCCCCGGAGAATTCCGCCCTTTCCAGTCGACATTTTCTACTCGGAAATAATTCTTCTATAGAGAAAATTAATTTAATAGATCTGTATGGCCGTATTGTGTTGTGTGACACACGGATGTGAGATATTGTATGAGTGCTTGTAAGTGAGTGTACGAGGCTGTGACTGAATTTTTTAAAAACTATATTTTGATGAAGATCGCAACTTTCTGCCCCTAGTTTTTAAAAATATAGCAATATGATGCTATTGAGGTGTTTTTTCTTCGTCAACACGTTTGCTGAAGTAACTATGGAGTGTACGGTATACTTGTGAAGCAAGGCAAGGGGTGTTAAAGTCATTTGCTAAATCTCACCTATAATTTTTGTGAAGCTTTATATGATACCACAAATTTCTAATGTCTAATCTCCAATCAAAATGTTTGTATCTAATTTTGAAGACAAACTAAAAAAAAAATGCCGTGAGCTATATGTTCTCCCTTACATTATTAATGGTATAGTCCATGTTCCCCTTATAGCAATAATAATTGGAAGAGTCCATTTTGCTTGCAGGGTGTATGAAAGCACATTTCAGTACTGGGCTTGGGCAATATCTCTTGTCGCTGACAAACTTATTCTCTCCCTGTGGACATCGATACAGTGAATAGGGTTAGGCACACTGATAAAAATACTGTAACTTATGCACAGAATTCCAAAACTACAAAGTGTGAATACCCCAGATTAGTCTCCTGTGCAGACCCTGTTGTCTGGTTAGTTTGTTTGTTTTACACATAGAGTATATAGAGGGAGCAAGACAATTTTGGGCAAAACCCCTGCAAACTGACCTCTGACCTACTACATATATGTATGCATTGTATATGATCAGTATTGGAAGATACTATGGATTGATTGATTTGATATTAGTTTTTTTTTGTGATGGGGAGGGGAGGGGTAGTCTACAGCTGATTACCTTATTTTGTTAAGGCAAACTTTCTCATAAATTGCTAGCGATTATTGGAAGGGGGAGGTTGAGAACATTTCCTGTTATTAAGAAACAGCGTAGGAAATACACAGGGGCTGAGGGCGATTTAGCCCCCCTAATTAACAAAATAGCCAACTAAAATCACTAGATCAGGCTTGAAAGTAGCCCCCCAAAATAAAATGTTATTTTCTGCCCTGTTAAAAAATATAGTGGGAGAGGGGAAAATTTTCAGGATTTTCTAGTTACTGAAAATGGTGTGAAATACATGTACTTGGTTATCTGATTTGACTGAAAAAATATCGCTAAAGCTTGTTATTTAAATAACATTGAAACAGTGATGTAGTGGGTCTGAAAGGGAGACTAAGAACTCCAGCACCTGACCAAGTGTAAATTGGGTGGAGGACCTCAATGTTCTTGATTTTTCTTGAGTTTTGTTCGAGGAAAGGTGATCGCGTAACAAATTTATGTTAACAAGTGATAAGTTGATGCCCAGTTGTTTTCAATGCATGTCACGAAACAAAGCCAGTTGCAGAGGCAGATGGGAATATTAATGGGTCTAAAATAAATTTGCGTAATTTTATCTAGGTACTGGTACTGTCTGACGTTGTATTACGGAGTTGTTTACCAAATTTCGTACATGTAGGTGCTATAATACTTGTGGGGATATCTATACTCAGAATTCAGAACTCAGAAGCACATGGTTTATGTTTTCTCCCTTTTATAATAATCCATAAATTTCCAAGTGTTACATACTTAACAGTTTACCCATTTAAAAAAATCTGAGCTACATAATCCTCAATGCTAAAAGTGTCTCTGATAAATTCTAAAAATGAATCTTTGAAAAGAAAAGTATTCTAAAATCATTATTTCTATGTACACTGTGAAATCATGTGTAGTAATTATATTTAGAATTTGTTGCAATCAGTTTTTCACAGAAAAAAATAGTCATGCTTTTGTGCTTTTAGGAGTGAAATTTATACACTTATGTACTCGGTCTCTTTATAACCAAATTTACATACTGTACGTCCTTCTTGTTCTAAGCCTTTACTGAGTGAGAGCAAATAGAAAAGACATTATTTTTTAAATTTTAATCTAATTATTATTTTTTCTACACAAGAAAGGCTTGGAATTACCTTGATCAACCACTAGTAGGGGAATTATCAATGGAGAAAATAATAAATTTATTGTATTTTAAACTAAAGATGCATGACATTACATCAGTTGCCTTTCTGAAACCCTGTCTCGGCATTCCAGGAGATTAATAGAAAACCACTGTCTTCCCAGCCAAAACGAAATGTACGCCTCTGCTCTTCGACTTCCGCTGCTTTCAAATTAAGTTACATCTAACGATTTGGATTCCCCTTGCATTTAAACAATCACAGAGGACATGTAGGCTTGGTTTTGCAATTGAATGGAGAGATATTAAAAACCTTGGACCATTTCATTAAATAAACATAAGGGTTTCGCATTAGGATGCCATTGCTAATTTAGTGTGATTAAATAGGCTGAGGTTGAGGTTGGGGGGGTGGGTGGGTTTGGGTAAAAGAGCGTATTTTAAGGTGTTTGGCCGGATGTGTGATACAAGTGACTGCAGTTTAATGTAGAGCTATATTATTCTGGTTATTTCCCAAACCATTAAAACCATGTAGTTTTCGGTTAACTTAAAGCCAAGGTATAGTTTGGGTAAATGATAAAAAATGATATTCTTTGCAATTATGGTTTTTAGATACACCTGCATGTATATGATCTATCAATACCCTGAAATTGTTCACCCTGACACTCTCCCAGTTATGAGAGATTACTCAAAATGTAAAATGTCGCGGGTGAGGGAAGGAGGGACCCCCCACATTTCCCTTAGGTAATGTACATACCGCTAGATGTTCTATAATTTAAACATCATAATTTGTCACTATAAACAATTTTCAGTAGGTTTGATGGAATGGTCTCTCAATGATTTTAACTTTTTTAAAACACTTATTGATTGTTTTAAACTGCAATTATTTTCAGGGCTTCATTTTTAGACCGTATCAAAGACACTAGTAGCATGGGGAATCATGTGGCTCACATTTTTAAATGAAAATATTGTTATACGATGCCTTCAAGTAGTAATTAACACAGGTATCTTGTTCCTAAACGAAACAGTTAAATTCTGAAACATCTGTCACCAACATTTCTATGCCGATACTTGGAATATACTGATGATGCTTCTGCAGCAAAATTACTAAAAATTTTAGCTGAAACCTAGAAATTCAGAACGGTTTTTGATCTTCATGGCTGGTTGCGATCTGTTTACCCATTTTAGCTAAATTTGATACAAGCAGGTGAATACATATCCATAAGATTTAAAAAGTATCATTTACAAATGTCAGGATTGAAAAAAGTATTATCAGTGCTTGTACATGTAAATGGTTTGTACATACATGCATTGCTTATAGTTCACAATACCCATGTGTAAAACTTAATTTGTGAAATCATCATTAAGTTTATTTAAATTATGATAATAAAAAGAAAAACATAGTTTGAAGTAAATAATGACCCTTACCAACAGGTTGTTAAAAATATGAATTACAATGTGAAGGTTTTTAGGGAATACATACAAAATAACATTCGTATTTTACATTCTGAAACCAGTGTAACTACATTTTAGAATGCGTACAGATACTGAAACAATGCAAGCAGGATTCAACTGCTGTACATATTTTTTTTATAAATTTTTTTCTAAACATACAATCGATTGTAAGCAAAACATAAGAAAACTAATCTGTTGAAAAAAATTGAGAATGTACAGTCAAATGATGAAAAGGTAAGCATAACACAAACATGATATGCTTTTAACAAAATCATTAAAGGTGAAAATGATTAAGTATTAGGAAGAAATATTCACATTTGTTCTGTTTATGTTTTATTTTGAAAACATACTTCATTGTAAATTCTTGATACATGTATGTTTATTGTTCATTTCACCATTACTAATGTTCTTTGTTCCCTCCATGTGATTTCTAAATGTTTTGTTTTGTTTCTGCATTTCATGGGAATTCCATGTTCACACTAATTATTAACCCTTTCATTTTAATGTCATGTGTTTTATCATTTTGTCTCATTAATTCTGAAAACTCTTTCATCTTATTATTTTTATTACAGCAGCTTTTGTATCTTTCTTGTTGCAAAAAATTATAAGTTAAATGTATCATTTTTACAAGTAATTACAACTGATAACATCTTTTTCATTTCTCCTGTTTTCAAAGGTGGACTTAAAATATACCACAGTACTGTTGGGGTGTATAACATTGATGTTTTATTAAACATACTGAATATGGGATATGTATAATGAATATGAGGATATGTTATATTTGTATATTATTTAATGCACTGGAATATTTATGAATTATAGAGTTCAAACATATTTTAGTGGAAAGATGAGTTGATATAATTAATATAACTTTTGCCTGTATTTAGTTCATATTTTAAAATGTATTACATAATTATTATGGAAACTTTGATCAAAATGTAGATTGTCCTTAAAGTCACATTGTAAAAACTTGCATAAATGATATTTTTTTGTTTAATTCAATCCCCGTTTATGTAGTCTTTACTGCACATTATTTTTTTCAAATTTTACACTAAAACTTCAGATTTTAAACATTCAATTTTATTTGTAAATGTGTCCAGTCTCTAGTATCAACCAGCTGCCTATGACATGTTCATATAGTTTTCATCATGAATCTGTGTGAAAGATGTTGATATATGTCGATCTTAAGAACAAATCCCTGTCACTTTTAAATGACAAAGAATGTCAAGACCAAGATAAATTTAACCTGTTGGCTCTGAGAGCTTATTCATGGCACAGTTCCCATAGTCAATGGGTTAAATTAATCTTTAGTTTCTTATTGCCAGACTTCATTTAAAATTATTTTTGGATACACAAAAATTTATTATGACCATGTTCCATTTGAGGTTTCCATAATTAAATAAATAGGCATTTCAGGATGTGTGCACATCGCACATGCAATTCTTACTTCCTTCTGCCATCAAATGGTCTTGTAGTTATTGTAGCTTGTATATCGCTATTCTTACATTGTTGTTAAATAACTTCTTCTTTTGTTTGTCAATATCCAACAGAGTTTATAGGATCTTCAGCGCAAGATGGGAATTCAGATCTAAGGTTGAAAGAAGAGTATGGGTCAGAGGGTAAGTAAGCTTCCCCCCTCCTCCCATCCGTCCCCTTGTCCCCCTCTTTACTCCTTTCCCCATCCCCCTTTCCCCTTTCTTATGGTGAAAAAAGAATTTCTTCTTCTTGTATTCTTGTGTTAGATAGACTTACTGTACATGTAAATAATATCATAATGCAATGAAATTATACTTAAAAATCACAATAATTTACCATTCTACATAATGTGAGGTTAATTTGACTTTTCTTCTGCATACTTTTTGAACTTCAAGGTTTGTGACATGATTGGGAGAGCTTGAAAAATGCTACAAGAACGAATCAAGTTGAAATATATACCAACGTGTAGCACCTAGCTGAAATGGATCTCCCAGCTGACAGGATTTGCCTCTAACTTTGTTTACTTAAGAATCAAGAATAAACATACTAGTATTTTAATTTTATCTGGGCCAGAAAAAAATAAGATCCATAGGGAGCCACACAATACCACAAGGGATATTGACATAAGTTATTTTAGAATGAGTCAACGTTTGACTACAAGATATTCACAGGAGAATCCTTGCATAGTTTACTTGATTCTAGAGTAGTTTCAGCCCAAGTTGAGGACTACCCCCAATCATGTCATTTACCTTTAAGAAAATTTGATCACAATTGCCACAAACTGTACTGTAAATGAACTGTATCAGAATTATAATTTATTATATTCAACTGTCCACTATTTAATATTAAATATTGTTTAAAAGCTTGTTTGAAATTTGCCTGAAATTACAAGAACTAATATATGCAAGTTGGATTCCATCATGCATTGAAGTGTTTTTATTAGAAACTGGTGAATGGAATAGCTCATCACTGTACATTTACTATATCACGTTTTAATGTTTCTCTTTGTTTGTTTGTGATTAGATGGGCATTTAGTACGACTGTTTGACGGGCCAGCTTCACTGGAAAAAGGGTCATATCATCTCATCTGTGTTGCCAAGGACACAACCATGAAACAACTGACGGTAACAAAATTTCATTTCACTTTGTTGCCATAAATTAATTAAAACTACATTAAACACATACCAATATAAATGAATTATATATGAGATGAAATAACAATGACCAGTTCTATACACCATAATATAAAGAAAATTTTGGAGGGGATGGACAAAAATCATAATTGATTTATTAAGCACTATCCCCTGAACTACATTACAAAATTATTAAACATTTTCAACTTATGAAGTGCTATTGAGGTAATAGTACAAATTCATGGGAAGTAGGGAGTAGTCATGAGAAAGGGAAATATGTGAATATTCAATTTTGATATATGAAGTATGTAAGTTGACATGTATGTATGTATGTATGTACACCTTTTTAATCCGTGAAAGATAAATTTACTAGCAAAAATAGCCTCAGTTTTGTTTTGCAACAACGTAGAGAAGAGCACCGTTTTAATATCAAGAGGGATTCAAATCAACAACACAGGATAGGTAACTAAAGATAGGTACATGAATATGCAGTGTTCAAAATTTGGGATTCATATGTTGTCATGTTTTTGAAATATAAATGATAAATAATTTGAAATTGTTCAAGTTGTATTTTGTGATGGTAATCTAGGTTTCAGACACTTTCACTTTCACCTACTAATTTTCAATTTGGTAGAGTCCTACAGCAGCAAAAATTACTGGACGATTGTTCAACTGCACTGGTGTGAGTTTTTGACCGTGTAAGCTTGATCAGCAGGTATTCAGTTTTCACTAAATGATACACAAGTCAGGTCTAGCAGTCAGACTAGTTTAACGGCTGTATAACTATAAAATTCAAACTCAGTGAGCCTCATTACGACAGTGCATTTTATTTGAATTTCACCACCCCTTTCAAGAAGTCTGACTTTTCAACCCCAAGGTTTTAGTGAGGTGAATTTCATGTGAATCGTGACATGAATAATTTTAGCTTAGTTGCATAGTAAGTTGTTTGTAAATGCCAAAGACTTTCTGTGGATTTGTTCTCTCAGAAAGTAGCTATGACATTGTTGGTACTTTTGTTAATGTATGCTAATCTGGTTCTTTTGCTTCTGCTTCAGGAAACGGCAATGCGATCGTTTTATATTGCTGATAATGCTGCCCTTTACTACCTCACGGAAGTAGCAGAATCAGGTACAGTTTGAATCTGCCCTACCCTCAACATAGAATGGACTGTTCCTATGTCACACCTATTTAGTTCAATTTGGAAAAGTTCATAGGCTAATAGAGGGAGAGATTCCCAGAAGTTTCCTTGTGACATTTTAGAGGAAAGAATCTCGCACTTCAGTGAATCTTCCCCTATTACCGCAGAATGAGTTCTGCAATTATGAAACAAAATATATTTGAGCTATACCAAGGAGGAGCTCATTATAAAATAAAGGAGATTCAGCATTGCAAACCTTTTAATGCTCTCCTGTAATTAAAAGACAAAATCTTGTTTTGTAAAATTAGTTTAAAAGAATCTTGGCTTTCTGTCAAATAGTGTTTAAGTGCAATTCTTGTGATGTGAATGTCTACAACTGTCTTGACAGTGCCAAAAATCTTTTTAAAAAATCATATAAAAAGTTAAAAAGTTCTGTATCTTAGTAGTGTATGCTATGAGAACCATGAATATATTTTGTCTTGTATTTGGCCCTTTTGTGGCAAAATGATGTAGCTTGAAAAACATTTTGAGAAAATGAGTTTAAAGATTGCATCTTATCCCATTGTTTTAGAAAGGAAATCAAGTGAAATTTTTAATTATTTCAATGTACTGCAAATAGAATTTGAGAATAGTAGACCTTTTTAAAGTGCTAGTTTGCAAAGAAACAATTCAAACGGGTTGTGTCAGTCTGCAATAGATCACAAAATTAAAACTCTTCTTTTCAGCCACATGGATGTATCTAGAATTACATCCTCCCATTCGCAATCTTCTGTTTTACCCAAAATATGTATCTGCAATTATAATTACTAAACGCTATCTTTTTTGCCGAAAAGATGTATCTGAAGATGCAGTGTTTACAATGTGCTAATTCATTTTTAATTTCATATTAGAAGTTACAACAACTTCTATTCAAGGTGTATCTCTTCCTTGAGTTACCCATTTAGGCTTAAAAGTAAAGATTGCTTTAATGTAAACTTATTTGTCATGTATGGTCTATCTCTGGATTAACCTCATTTCAACAATAAAAAAAAAAACTGCAAAAGAACCTAAGATAGATCCTGCAGTCTGTCATTTAATCGTGTAGGGACCCACATCAATGGAAAGAGCGCCCCCAAATTATGACAAACTGTAAGTTCTGTTCTCAATTTTATTGACAGGTTCAAAGACGGTGGAAAGGAGACCCAAAGATAATGAGACGGTACATCAACTCTGTAAACACCATCCCACCAAAATTCCATCGTTTATTCTTAAATATCAGGTAAGAGAAACAAAATCATTTAAAAGTGTATTGTCACTGACATGGTTTGTTAGATAGTGTTTGAAAACTCGATTGGATAAATCATTAATCATCTTATGTAATGTAAGAATTGCTAAATGGAAATTGAACAGGTGAAAGTAAAAAAAAGTTTGTTCAAAAGTCATAGATAAAAGTACTCTTTCTACCTTTGTAATTTTATGATAATATCGTTGACAGTTTTTGAGGAAACAAACCTTTTTGTGAAGGCATTTGTTCAAATCAAGAGATTTCTACAATTATAGAAAATGTGCATTTTCCCCTCAGTTCACAAATTCAATTTTGTATCAAAATATCCAATGTAAACCTACCAGTTTTATGAAGGATTTAGTAAGGGCTATTCCTCATATTATGTAAAATTATGTTAAATAAAACTACTGCCATACTTTTTATTTTTATACCACTAAATTCAATTTAAAGGGTATTATTTGTGGCACAAAATTGTGCAATTTATACACTAAGAGTTAATAAGGGTTTAGTAGTAACCCTGGTTCAACTAAATCTAATTGATGGCTTGATTGGTTATTTCATATCAAAAAAAAATGAATGATAATATTAAAAATATCAAACATGCTTGTTTTAGGTAATGTTGTTTTATTCATCCCATTTCCTCTTTATTACTCTAGTTTGTATGCATTGATTGATATCTGTCCCTTGAAATGAATTAGAAATGTGGACTTTATGACAGAAAATTATATGAAAATATTTCGTATTTCCATCACTTTTTTTTTCTATTTCAGGGAGGAGATGCAAAGAAAGGAATAATTAAGGTTTATCCAGGAATTTTAGATCATCCGTAAGTCCTCTGACAATATTTAACAAGTTGTAAATATCTCTTCTAAAATTTAAAGTGCTTGCATGTAAAACTGGAAAGCCTGTGATCTGTAATTTAATGAAATATATAACACTTTAAGGTGCACACATTGTGTAAAATATGTGCTGAAAGTAAAAGAAGTATGAATTCATATTAATGGAAGGCAGCCTTCATGAAATTGCCTTCTTGATTTTTACTTTAAAACACCATTGAATGGAAAGTATTCATGAAAGATTTAGGAGGCAGTTTATCTTTTTAATGGGTGGTAGATTTGATATCCTGTTGATATGCATAATTATGGAATTACATGTCGGTCGATTGTGATACCTGACAGTATTATTAATATGTTCTGACAACAGGAATACCAGTTAAAGTCACAAAGGTAGGATGAATTAGGTCACACATGTAAAGGAGAATGAAACACATATTTGCATGTATTTAAAGAGTGCAGGAAATTGATAGAAAGAAAACGGTTAATGTTTCAGCAAATTTGGCTGAACCAGTCCAGATTGATAAATTATTGATATTTAATTTGTCTTTTGTATTATTTTGACTGAACTAAAGGGGAGTTTTCCATACTGTTTCTTTTAGTTATGTGGTTATGTTCTGAGGAAAGTGTTGGAATTTAGGGTAAATAAACAGACAAAGCGAGGATGACTGAAGAAGACTTGGATAATGTGGTGGAGGACCTCAAGAGCATTGGCTTGACAAAGGAGGATGCCCTGAATCTATTTATTTATTTATTGAATGGCTTTATTTACGACAAAAATCTTTCGCGGCTTTCGCCAAATGCAGATTTTGTACATTGCATGAGTAAGCGTACTTCATAATAAAAGGTAACATTCTAATTCAAATTCTAATAAAAACAACAATTTACATACATATAGATAAAGTAGAAATCATCAGCACTATTATGTGTCAAATATATCAATATAGATTCAAATTAAGGAAATATATATATATATATTGAAATTTTACACGCATATATTTGTTTTGTTGTGATGATAATTGTAGACATATAATTGAGACGTATAAAGATAATCTGAGTAGTGAATAATATGACTTAAATATTGACATACTTGAAATTTTCAAAATAATAGTATAAAACTAGAAAATTTGGGTAGCTTGACAATATGAGACAAGTATAGACAATAAATACATTATACTAATGAGACACGTAAAGAGAATTTGCCTGGTATTATTTTATGTCAAAATTGAAATACATTGTTTTTTTCCATTTAAATAATACTATTCTTCAAAATTTTCGAAGTGATGTAAAGCTATGGGAAATCTATGTAAATTCGCATTTTTAAGAAAACAGATGATTATTGCATTGCACGTATAAGATTATTGTATAGAGTTGGTAAATGAAATGAAGTGCCAAATAAAAATACTTGACATTTTCAAAATGATAATATAACACTAGAGAATTTCATTACCTTAGCAATATGAGACAAGTATAAACAATAAATAAATGTATTATACTAATCAGACATGTACAGAAAATTTGCCTGGTATTATTTTATATCAAAATTGAAATACATTATTATTTTTCTATCTAAAAAAAAAAAATTCTTCAAAATTTTCAAAATGATGTAAAACTGTGGGAAATTTATGTAAATTGGCATTTTTAAAGAAAACAGACGATTATTGCATTGCACGTATAAGATTATTATATACAGTTGTTTAATGAAATGAATTGCCACATAAAAATACAAATACACAATTACCTATTTACAGAAAATTCAGAAATAAATAGCAAGATTGTGAGATGGGGTGAGAGTGATTGCTGCATGAGTGAGGTACATGTACTGGCTACCCCTGTTATTAGAAACAGAGCTGAATTAAAACTGGACTAATGATGAATGATATCTCCTTTTTTTCACCAGAGTGCCTGTGGAGTTCACATCGATTTCTATCACTAGCTATATCTCGGTGGAGGAGATAATTGATATGGCCTTGCATAAATTTGGCCTTGAGGTGAGAAACATTCTTATTTTTTAAAATTTATTTATGTATTATTTATTTATGTATTATTTATTTAGCAATGTATTTTACATTAATTCATTGTTAAAAGTATATTACAAATCAAATTAATCTGTTCTCATTAGATTTCACAATGAAATGTGCTAATGCATAAAAAAGTGTGATCTGTTGGAAAGAATATTCTTTGTCATTTCAACATACATGTACATGTAAAGACAGAGTATGGGATTTGCACGCTAGAAAACGGCAAAAAGAATGAAATCAGCTCAAATCGTTCACAAAGTGAAGATAAGCATAAATAAACACCTGTCATAGAACCTTTGGGTTGAATATGTAGTTTGGGTGAAAATCTGGACATATAAACTTCAAAATTTACACAGTGACGTTAACGTGCACGGGTCATTCCGTTCGTTCCAAAATTGTCCGATCACCCGTTAGCTGAAGGTCGTGTGGAGTTTAGCCGTTTAACCAATCAGTGTGCTCCGCTGGTCATGCGAACCGTGACCTGCAATTTGAGCAAAATTTAAACTCGTGGAAAGAACAATATGCTGGTTCATATCAGTATTAGTTTTTCTCATAAAACAACAAATTTGTGGTGTATGGATCTCAAACTTTCAACACACCATTTGTAAGTACTTAACTACCGTGTGGTATTGATAATGAAGGGAAGTGATGGACTTGCAAATCCTGGAATCAATCTTTAAGTGTGACCTAATGAAATTTATGATCACTATCTGGACATATACTGGTACTCTTTATATCAGCAACTAAAAAATCTCTTCTAGCGTATCTAACTTTACTCTTTAGTTTTCTGTGCAATGTTGATTAAGAAATATATGATGAATGAACACTGAAAACTCGCGTTGCATAAAAACAACATCTTTTGTAACTTTAGTCCAGCGTAGTTTAAATAGAAACAGCAAAATTTGGGATAAGTCCTCAATTTATGACTTAATGGTCCCAGAATCAAGTATACTGCTTAAAGCCCAAGTTTAGTTTTGGGGATTTTTTGTTATTTAAAAGCTTTATGCCCCAAAGTTATAACTCTGCAATAATAGATTCTGAATGTCTTTAGTTTTTTTTTTTATTAGTTAATGAAAAATCTCGAGGGAACCCCCGAGATTTTCGACTATATTTTACATTATAGCATCCAAATGGTT
>JZLH01S0174620.1:45061-67703 GCA_001188425.1 Eucidaris tribuloides | reverse complement strand
GTTACTATTTAAGTAGCATGTGTTGCTATTCAGTAGTTAGATAGTAGTCATATGTTATATAGATTAATACTGCAGGCCTGACCAATGATAGCACAAATTTTCAAGGTTTTCCACTACGTTGATCCTTTATGCTATTATTTTTCAATATCAGTGTTCCAATATCATATTGAATATTAACTATTTGCATTAATACGTAATTTCGTAGTGGTAATGGGATCATGTCAGGTGACCCGGAAAGTTATTAGTGCAGTTGTGTTGTTTTTGTCTTTAGGCTGGGTATGGCGTAATTGGGTGTTGCCATCCCCGTAAACTTTTTATTTCATTAGCCTAATTTACTATAGCTATTAGTATTGTAAATGTTGGTAAGATATATGGGCTGAACAAGATGACTAGTTTTCAAGGTTTTTCTTGACGTAGATCCATTTATGCACCGAGTATCTTATTTTAGAGTAATCATTGTCCTTAATAGCCATTAATTTGCATAATGATTGCTATTTGCTACTAAACATTCAGTAGTGGCAATATTGTTCATATTGTAAGCTATTCGGATTTGTGTGTGGTGTTATTGCCTTAGCACTTGATATGGATTTTATAGAACTCTTACTTGTGCTCCAGTGGTTTTTACTTCATAATTGTTTATTGACTTTTACCTGGATGATCAGAACTTCATCAGTTCTCATCTAAGCTAAGCAACATTTAATAGTTGTGCTAATTAGCTGTTATGCTGATTAGGCTATGAAAATTCATTAATGAGTGTTTGCAAGCTGTCGCCACGCTAATATATTTCATATCTCTGAGCTGAATTAACATAAAAGCCCTGTGTACTTGAACTGGTTGCTAGGTATATACATCTGGTATGTATCCATTTGCTGGGTATTTTAAATTAATGATTAGCCTTATGCTTATTATTGATTATGGAGACTTGCATTATCGGGAATATAAATGTGGTTTCCTAGATAGGATGACTCATCTAGAAAACCTTGAAAAGTTGTTTATTCGTGTTTTTGGCTAGCAATTTATCTAGAACATATTTTATTATGCTAATTCGCTGTTGTTTATGAGGTAATGACCAGTATTAACATTGCCAAAGCATAATCAACTAATTCGCAAATTCCATCTTAAACACGAATCACAAAAACTTGCACTTAAACCTTTCCGGGTAC
Source organism: Eucidaris tribuloides (assembly GCA_001188425.1). Taxonomy (NCBI): domain Eukaryota; kingdom Metazoa; phylum Echinodermata; class Echinoidea; order Cidaroida; family Cidaridae; genus Eucidaris; species Eucidaris tribuloides. The sequence continues at coordinate 66,540 of JZLH01S0174620.1, read as the reverse complement.
GTAATGCGTTTTTCTTATTACATTAGCTGAATGATGTTATAATGCATTAGCTATTATGCAATTATGCTATTTAAGACACGCATGATTACTCAGGAATAGATGTGGTGTCATAAATGGATTCTCTGTTTATAGAACCCTTAAAGTTGTGTTATCATTGTTTTCGATCCAGTTTTATCTTACGTAACATTATTACGTTTATGTTACTATGAATATGCTTCAAGGCTACTTTAGAGTGTGAAGTCTGCCAAGTGCAACCAGGCTATATTTACTCTCCATCTTAAATACGATCACAACATCTCTGTACTAAACAGCTTCCCCGGTCTGTTGTTTCTGGGACAATTACTGATTTTGTATTTATGAACATTGCTCATTTGTAATATGCTTTTAGGACTTGCCGATGCTTAAATAAAAATGATGTTAATAAATGGATCGCTTGTCTAGGAAAACGATGAAAAGTTAATGTTATCTTTGTTTAGGGGTTATGCATCGAGATTTAAGACTATTTCTTATTTGTAATTAGCTATTTGCTATGCGTAGCAGAATGATAATCATTAAAGGGTTTCCAGGTGGCACCAAACTATTTGCTGCAAGTCATCTGAACATATCGTAAAAGCATACTTAGCAAGGGCTTTTCCGGTCCCGTACATGGTTGTATTTTTCCATTTACTGATTCTGTATATGCAATTAGGTCATTTATGGGATTCGTGTTTAGGACATTAATTTTGTGTTTCTTCGAAATAAAAGTTGTTGTTCGTAAAAGGATTCTCTCATTAGAAATACTTGAAATGTTCTTTTATCAGTGATTTCTGGCTTCGCTGTTTGAATTTAAACAGTATATTTCACATTGTGATATGCTATTAGCTGATTATGTATTGAGTATAAAAAAGCTTGCCAGGTTGTTCAATGGTGACAACAGCTAAATTTACCTTCAATAGCCTCTTAGACACAATACCCAAATACTCTGACTTAACAATTTTCAGGTCTGTGACTGGCCGTGTGGACGTTCTACAGGGATTTTATCCAAGGCTGCGACTTGAATTGATTGCCCTTTTCTTTTGCAAGTGCTAAAATGTCTGGGTAACAAGCACTTATTGGATGAGAATTTTGACTGCTCATGGAACAAGATGCAGTAGCTTTTTAGCAAATTTAATCATGAAATAATTCTGTGAAATCCCATGCTCCTGAGAGATTCGTAGCAGTCTTCGGTAATTAACATTAATCTGAGCATTGAGATGTCCGGTTATATTTAGGGGAGGAAGCGCTGTCGATTTTTTAGGTAAGCACATTTTCAATTTGAGGGGTTGTCATTCGTGTAGTATAACAAATTATTCGGTTCAAAATTAAACAGTTTTTTAATTATCATGTGGCATGAGAGAATGTCTTAATGTTGTCAGATATTTAATCTCCTCTTTTAGGTTCGACAACTCTTTGAGAGCTTGTTTTAGATTTTGGATATTCTCAAAGATAGAAGGAAATATAATTTTTAATTAAGTGTTCCTGCAAGATGCCCGTTGGTGATTTTGACCCGTTTTCGGTGTTCATGAACTTGTACATAATTGTTGAGTTATAAAAGTCCCTAGAATCTAACAATTTATTTAAAGCGATCTGCACAATCCTAAAGTATTCTTTTAGGGATGACGTTACAATACCAGTGACTATCTGTGGGAAAGGTACATTATACAAAATTCTTTTTTCTGCTTACCATTGATACTAATTAAAGATCATTTCTATTTTTACGATTTTATTTAAAGCCATTAGCATTTAATTTTCTCTATATAAGATTAAATCTAAGGATCACCCAATTGTGTTTCTGTGATAAGAGTGAGGAAACCATGTCACTTGTTTGTGATGTGAAAGAGTAATTCTATTTGGCAATCGCTTTATCGAAAATTTCACCAAATAATGTACAAATAAATGTTTAATTTTGAATGTCTCCGACTTTCAACTGTAAGTCTTATTTATGTATTTTTTCTACTTTTGAGTATTTATGTCTACATGTAATTAAGATCATCTTCAGTTTCTTGCTTTATTTAAATTTGTTAAGAAAACAACAGGATTGGATTATTTGGTTAGCTAAGTCAGAAAGAATAAGTGGCCCTACTTCACGAGTGGCGTTTACTTATATTTGGTTTTGTAAATGTCAGCAGTTACCATGTCCTTAACTTATATATTTTGATATTACAGGCTTCGTGCCCTTTCTATGTAATAATACTGCACTGTGACTGAATATTTTAGTCTGTAAGGTTGTGTAATCAGTTATATTTTGTATGTCTTTACTGTTTCCTTTGATTAATGTACTTGTATCGTTGCCAGAAACTTTATGAATTGGGTGTTTTAGATAAACCAGTGTATGTTTTTTAATATTATCATATGTGTTGGGGAATCACCTTATAATCATAGCTTTGGTATATTTTGTTTTGTCTAACTATTTACCAAATCATCTAACTCTGTTTGAACATTGATATTAGTCCTCAGTTTGCACATTTCTTATTTTTTCTTTTGGGGGGGAGGGGCGAGGTTGGTGGTAGTGGGTAGCGGTTATTGCTTTTGTATTATTATGGTTGTTATTTTATCTTTTTGTTGTAACCAATTTTTTATGTGATTTGCAATCATGCTACAATCATTTGTCTACAACTTGCAATTGACTTTATTTGTACATAAACGATTATAAAAAAACTTTGTGTTAATTACCTTTGTACTTTCTCTTTACCATCTTTGTGAGCTTGGATCATTTATGAACTAGCATCTCTAATTTAGGTATTCACAGACATCTGAACTATTACCAAACTTTGTGTATTTCCTTTGTGCGTCTATCTTATCGTTTGTGCGCTTGGCATCAATTACTGATTAGAATCTTATCGTTTCACAGGTTTGTTTCTGAAACAATAATTTTACATTTTTGTTAGGATGAACTGATGATAAACTCTCACCCTGTACGATGAGATGAGGACCAGCAAAAACATTTGTTCATTTATTTGAATCAAAACATTGCACTTTCAGTTTTTTTGAAACATGTTGATCTTTACGATACAATCACGTACAGTGTGAATCTTGAGCAGGAAATGTGCGATAATAGTAGCGTACAACAAGAGAATTCCCCATCACAAACGGACAGATTCTTGACGTTTATTACAGCCATTCAGTATACTATTTTTACTGAAATCAGGGACGGAAGTGCGTTCTGAAGCGAAATACGATATACATATCCTTTCTTAATGGTACTTTCCCTTCATTCACCCGGAATGAGTTAAACGGTTAGTGACATGTTGGGACATTGAAATGTTCAAGACCAAATGTTGAAATGAATATACAAGCTATCATAGCTAGGGTGGATCTCCAGTGGAAGATTGTCTGTACTTTGTTTATTAAGAAATCAAGCATGAACTTACTAGTTCTTAATTTTATCCAAGTACGTAAACATAAGACCCATGCGAGCACCGAGGGTTTGTCTGCCAGAGGACATTAGACATTAGTTTTGTAGAATTGAGTAATGTTTGAATTACAGATTTTTCCGGATAATTCACTTGATATTTACTTGATTCTAGAGTCGTTTTCAGCAAGTTGAGGACGACCCCAATCTGTCATTTCCTTTATACTGTGTTACTGATTGTTCCTGAGCTGTTGTGATTACAGGAATTCACTTTTTATTTAACCAATATTTGGGGAGTTCAGTGTATGCTTTAACTCATACTATTCCCAATAGCCTCATTTTTTTCAGTGGACAGAGAATGGACAATATCCATTATTTCCTCATAATTTCTTCTCTTGGCTAGTCTCAGGTGCATTTGTCATATGACACATTGGTTTGTCATTATTAAACAATTTATAATGCACTCAGGATTTTATTTCCCAAAAATTAAAATTTGGAATGATTTCTGTATGTCTTCTTATCTGAGTAACGTGGAGATTTTGCACAGCTGATATTACGAGTGGTCTCATGACCTCTGAAAGTTTCATCTTTGTTGTTCCTCGGCAATCAAGAGTTCATCCAATCGAACAGCCTCCTCCTCCTCGTCCCCCTCATTCTCATCCAGTGGTGAGCTACATCATCCGCCGTCCGTACTTGTGCTTGTCTCAGGTAAGGCATTCTTGGTTTGTATCTGCTGGACTGAGGTTGCTGATCCTGGGTTGATCGTAGAGGATCGTATTGGCCTCCGTCGCGTGATCCCATGGCCTTAGGAATATGTTTGACAGGTTGCAAGTGAATGGTCTGGACGTAATGAAAAAAGGAGGAGCATTGGTACATGTTTTAACTCTTTACCCCACATGCATTAACTACAAAATAGCGATAGGCGGCAATTAAATGAACCTTTATGGTGAGATGATTGAACGTGAAAATTAAGGATGTGGTGGAATGATATCAAGGCACTGTTAAGTGCAGAAAGACAGCATAGTTGTGCATGTTTACACCCAAATATATCAATTACACTAATGATGGCCAAGAGAAGTCACCAGCCTTATGATCTTGGATGCCACTTTATTGTTAACCACTTTCGATGGTCTTCTTACCCAGTTTGGTTGTTTGCAGTTAACTATGAAGTGATAGTTGTAAGTTAATTTGTACTATGAGAGTTTTTGTTCTTAGTTAAACGTATGTTGTCTTTCATGCTTTGACCGTTAGCAGTGCCATAACTTGAAGTTCCCTAGTGCATCTCTGACTGAGCTTTGAGTGTTTAGCAGTTAACGGCTTGACAGTTATAATTTGTTTCAAAAGAGAGTCAGGCAATGTTAACTTTTAAATTCTGTGCAGATGCATGGACGGTCATTGATCCTTAGTTTGGCACCACCTTTAGGTGAGCAGCTGAGCCTAAGAAGTGAAACATTATCAGACTTCAAATTAATTAAAGTTGGCACAATGATACAGAGTTGCTCCTCCACCACACCCCCGCCCCTTTCACATACCCTGTATATTCTTCAAACACTTTCCATGTTATTTCAGGTGGTCAAGATTATCATAATGCATTAGCAGTATTAGATTTGCTGAATATTTTTCAGTGTGTGATTCAGAGAGGCCATTACCTTGCAGTGATTCTTTTAGCTCTGTGTAGCTGTTTCATCGATGGATGCTCTGCGATGGGCCCCGGGGTGTACTGGGAGTGAGGAGGGGGCTTGCGCGCTTAGCGCTCATTCTTGGACGTCCGTTTCTAGGTCACAAATCGTTTCAGCGTTTGCCAGTTTTTGATCAACTGTCTTTTTGTGGGTCTCGCTCAGCAGTTGCAGTTTGTCTTCAGCTTGGTTCTTTCTCTGACGAAATGAAGAATACAAATCGTTTGATTGACATTTAAAATGGTACAGTTTGTAGGCTTTCTGGTTTTTAACTATTGGGTAAGGAACAGTATTGGGTGGCTGCGGAATCTTGGAGAATGTAGATTGTCAGTGTTTATCATTTAATTTCCAACTGGTCATTAAACAGTAATGCTTGTTTTCATAGCACCTGTCGATGAAATGATAATATTTTTTGGAATTTTACATAAAAGAAACATTGTGGAATAAAAGTAGATGGGGTGCAGATCAGGACTGCAGATACTTTTAAAAGATTAAATTCAGAATGGTCTACATTCAATATTGTAGTACAGGTGTCTTTGGACATTTGTAAAGGCTGTTGGAATTCTGCAGAAGACACACAATTTATTGAATTAACTCATGCTCAAATATCCATTAATGGTTTGGTTTTTCTAGCGGTCATGTGAATAACGAGCAAAACAGGCAGAGTATTACTGTGATATCATGAAAGGGGTGAGAATCCCTCACCCCCCCAAAAGAGGGCTTCTGAAATCTTCGTAGTTTGATGTGTTTTTTTGATTTCTGACATGGCAAATACACTATTTATAAAAGAATAATGAAAATTATTTGGTGTGAACAAACTATCTTTGGTAACACAGTAACTTTAGAACATAACAGTGGAGGTAGACAGCTCTGAACTTGCATTACACGCAGCTCAAGAATTAATGTTGAGGGTTACTAAAGTCAATGTCTCACAAATCTTCCGTTTTCCGTACGGTTTGTCGGTTGAGCGTTCCGAAATGAAATTCTGTATGTTTAATATTTTTTTATATATGCTGTTCTTGCGGTGTTTTTAGTGTTTTCCGAGCATTTTAAGATATTGTTGGTTCTTGATTTTTTTCTTCAATTATGCGGGGGGGGGCGTCCAATTATGTTTGTTACCCCCCCCACGATTCGACGCTTGCATGATGTGTTACTCTATAAAGCATCGGAAAGCACTATAAAACCATAAAACATGGCATAACTTTACTATTAAACATACAGAATTCTCAATTTTTCGGCGTGCTTCGCGCACAAAATTCTGTGCTACAATTTGTCGCGCGAAGCTCGCCCAAAACTTTGGACTTTTTTTTTTACTTCCCCCCCCCCCTCGCCCAAATCCGACATATGGATCAACGCCCTGCACATCATTAGTATCCTTACCCTTCCGCCGGCATGAATTGGATTCCCGATGTCACAGGTACGAAGTCGGGACGTGGGGTTGTACGTACAACTACTGGAGATGCCCTGCGAGTAGTATCAAAATTAGAACTATCCGTTATTAGGATATTAGTAGTTTCAGTAGTAGTAGTAGTGGCAGCAGTGGTTGTAGTAGTAGTAGTAGTGGCAGCAGTGGTTGTAGTAGTAGTAGTAGTAGTAGTAGTAGTAGTAGTAGTAGTAGTGGTATATTATTAGTCATTGCTTTCCGATACAGAAATGATTTTTTGATATTTCTGTCTTAAGTAGCTAATGTGTTTCAAACAGAACTCGCAAAGGATTATTATATATCGTATTTCAAGTCACTCATAATTTTCACTCACACTTAATTAACCTTCATTTCTACACAGTTCAGACACAAATCAATTGTTCAATAAAAACGATAAGAATGTTATAGGTTTCAATATTTAGCCAAAGAAGAAAACGTTGTCATTTACATAAATCAGGTATGGATAAAGTTGTTTTCTAGTCATAAATTTTTTTTTCGTGCTTTACGTACAGTTCTTGCTCTGTCCATTTGTACAAAATAGATTCCCACTGGTTCCAAGATATCCACGACAGACAAAAAAGCATCTTCACCGTTGTTGATCACCAGTAATTCAAGAAAGAGATTTTTTGAAGTCCCAACTGTTAGCACCGGCAAACTCCTAAAAGAAAAGAATGCAATGACAAAAATTGGTCTGTCATTATTATTGTGGTGGATTTTCTTTTTTACTTAAATGATTATATGGCTGGTTGAAACTTTCTGATCATCATCGTTCTTCTTCTTCTTCTTCTTCTCCTTCTTCTCCTCCTCCTTCTTCTTCTTCTTCTTCTTCTTCTTCTTCTTCTTCTTCTTCTTCTTCTTCTTCTTCTTCTTCTTCTTCTGCTTCTTCTTGAAGTAGTGCTGGCAGTATAGTAGTGGTAGTAATGGTAGTGGCATTATTAGTAGAAGTAGTAGTAGTAGAAGTAGTAGTTATTGTAGTAGTAGTAGTGGTAGTAGTAGTGGTGATAGTAGTAGTGGTGGTAGTAGCAGTAGTCGTAGTAGTCGTAGTAGTTGTAGTAGTCGTAGTAGTCGTAGTAGTACTAGTAGTAAAAATGACATTAGTATAGTAGTCGTAGTGGTCGTAGTAGTCGTAGTAGTCTTAGTAGTCGTAGAAGTCGTAGTAATACTGGCATTAGTATAGTAGTAGTAGTTGTACTAGTAGTTGTACTAGTCGTAGTAGTCGTAGTAGTAGTAGTAGTTGTAGTAGTAGTAGTAGTAGTAGCAGTAGTAGTTGTACTAGTAACAGTAGTAGTAGTAGTAGTAGTAGTAGTAGCAGTAGTAGTACAAGTCGCATTAGTATAGTAGTAGTAGTAGTAGTAGTAGTAGAAGTAGTAGAAGTCGTACGTGTAGTAGTAGAAGAGGTAGTAGCAACAGCAGTAGAAGAAGAAGAAGAAGAAGAAGTAGTAGTATTATTAGTAGTAGTAGTAGTAGTAGTGGTGGTGGTACCAGTTATGCTAGTAGTGGTTAGTTGCTGTAGTCGTAGAAGCAAGATTTACATGTACCAGTAATGATGGTAAGCTTTAACTAATAACGGTATTTACTCGTAATATTTGTTGGACATGGTTAGAAAATCAAGCATGTGATTAAAAAAAAAAGGTTCCTCTTAGTAATTGTCTTACACATTTGCCATGATGAGTAGATCAGGTGCACACACATCATCTGAGCAGTTTCTTGAAAACCCGATCTGAAACCAAGAAACACAATACTCATTAAAGGCTAATGGTATGATTGAGAACCGTTGAAAACATTATTTTTTTATATATATATTCACTTTGGTCTTATCTTTAACTCCTGCATGTTGACTTATGTACTTCTCACATTATTAACACATTTGTATGGCAACTTTTCGTGGTACTTAGTTGTATCGAAAACTCGTAATAATTAAACATTGTGCATCAAAGCCCAATTCCCAGTAATTTATTCTTTGTATAATCATGACTCATCAGGCACCATGTTAAGACACTCGTATTCATATCACCTAACTTCTATAATATGTTACATTTTCTATAAACTTTATATGCAACTAGAGTTTTATGTTTTTCGGCTTTCGCGCTTGCTATATTCAGAGAATATAAACCCGTGGGCCGCTTCACATTTCCCACTTCTTCACAGAAACCAAATGTTGTATTATTATAACTCACATGTTCCTCTCCTATAAATGGTCTGAAAAATAGTGGAAAGAATATAAAAGTACCAGAAGAAATATGCAAATCAGGTAATTAATATGCGGATTTTCGTCATCAGTTTACTTGGGTATCCCCTGTACCCGGCACTACCCACGTTCCACGCGGCATCGAAATCGGACTATGGAAAGTGGCTGAAGTTCACCTTTGTTATTATTAGGCACTCAGAAGAAATATGCAAATATGGTAATTAATATGCAGATTTTCCGTCACCATGCTTAAGTAACACTGGCACTATACCCACATGCCAAGCGGCATCGAAATTGTAGCTTGCCTTCTTGGCGAGGTTCACCTTTTTGGTGTGAAATGGTTGACAAGAGACATCTGGGATACATCCACACATACATAGATACGTACATACATACATACATACATACATACATCCGTCCTGCTAAGTGTGCCTTCCAGCACGCTGGGCGGCCTACAAAAATGTAAAACCAGCCAAAAACAAATATACCAATAAACACACAGACAAACGAACGAACAAACAAACAAACAGACATACAAACAAGCAAACAAACAAACATGGAAAACGCATACCGATGTTGTGATAGGTGTGGCGACCGGGTTTGATAAGACGGGAGGAGGAGAATTCGGGATGATGTTGTCACTTCCAAGACCATAGGTAAGAGATACCGTGAGAGGGGTTTGCTTGTCTCGAATCGAGGGCTGTAAAGAAACAGATTGCGATATATTAAATCAAATTTTATGTGTCTTTTAGTTTGTCTATTATAAGCTGCTGACTGTGCCATGGATTTCTACGCAATTTGAATATTTATGGTTTATATCATAACCACTTCAAGGTAGACACGTTTTCACTGTACTTAAACAAAGACTACTGCAGTTTGTTTTCTATAAGTGCAATTTCTTTTTATTGTTACCAATGAGGTAATTACGTTTTGTTTTGTTTTGCTTTGTCTGTTCACATCTATAACTTATATGAGGCTTTTAAGCACACGTTTGCGAAAATAAACCCCAACTTGAACTTGAATTGCATCAGGGCAGGATTCATATAATCGTGATATAATTCATCAGGTTTTCACAGATTTACCATTATATCTAGGGGATAAAGGAGAAAATGATATGTCCACACAAATACACACAAACATGGAAGATATGCCGCAAAAAGGACAACAGACAGGAAAAGGGGAAAAATCCACAGAAAACGGAATATTTTGGATGTTTTATGCTGCTGCTGATGTATACGTGTCACACGATGAATGTTGAATGTTTGACCGATTAAGTTCCTCCTGTAAACATGGCTAACATACTTACCGTTGTGAGTGGGTATCGTTTGCCACGACTGTAATTTGGACAAATTTACCATTTAAATGGGCCAAGTTGACTGGCTATATGGCCTTGATAAACTAGTTTATTTTACTTACTACCCGGTAAAATTTTCTCTTGTTCAAATATATACCTGTTCGATTTTGAAAACGTGACATGTGCCATAGCTGGGGGGGGGGGGGGGGACGTCGTAGAGCACAACATAAGATATGCAATAACCCAGGTTTGAAGATGTTCCTGAGCTAGAAAAGTACATACAGAGTATGTACTCTGCTCTCCACCCAGGAGTATAAATGGGTACCTGGTAGGGTGAGAATGACTTGGTTTGTCTGGCTTGATGTGCCTACATGACAGCTCAGCTAGGAATACTCCCCAGGGAGTGGAAATGGTGCAAATGTTTGTGCAGGTTAGAACTGTATCCCAGTGAACAGGGTAATAATATCCAAGCGCATAGAGACTGATCTCATCGGTATTATGCGCTATATAAGAATGGAATATTATTATTATAATAGAGGAAGATAATCATCTATAGTTATACTCTTGGAAGCCCCCCCCCCCCCCAAAAAAGCTATGGAGCTATGGAGGACGAAGCGTAGTCTCGTTCTCAAAAACAAAGCAGGTCTATACTTCAGGGTTGCCAGGTTTCCGATCCTAAACCCACAAAATTATACGCCAAATTCAGTGAAAAAAGGGTCAAATTTACATTTGACTTATTGTATGGGTAGCATAGCCTGTATATTTTTTAGAAATGATAATATAATGAATTTAAGACACCTTCGAGACCTCTTCTGCAGCTGAAAATTTGAGTGCCGCGGTAATATACGCCCAGCCGCGATTGTTAACGTGAAGTAATGCGCACAGCAATTTTTGAATCCTTGTGCCACATATTTTACCGAAAATCATCTAAAAATCGGGTTTTATAATGATTTTGTAGGTATGCCATTGTGAAACACACAAAAAAAAATGTCAGAAAACTATTTAGTGGGCACTTTGAATTCTTCAATACCAAACGAAAAAAAAAACGCCAAATATTGGTGTCTTTGGCGATAAAAACGCTAAAATGGCTACCCTACACAGGATACTTACAACAATAAATGCTGAATGGTGAGAGCAGTACCGTTGTCCAAGAGAAGCCATTACGCGGGCGCTTACTTCAGATTGGCTACTTTCACGATCAAGAAATCCAGCTCTTCTGTCAAACTGGCGACTTGAATCCAAAGTCATGACATACTTCATATCTGAGACAAATATGACAACAAATACAATACGATTACAATTTTCTTTATTACTTACTGCTCGTACTACTACTGCTACTGTTGTCCTACTACAACTATACTATTACTAGTACTCTTACTACCACTACTACTACTACTACGTCATGTACTACTACTACTAGTACTAGTACTACTACTACCACTACATGTACTACTAGTACTACTACCACTACTACTACTACTATTACTACTACTACTACGTCATGTACTACTAGTACTACTACTACTACTACTACTACTACTACTGCTACTACTACTACTACTACTACAACATGTACTACTACTACTACTACTACTACTACTACCACTACTGCTACAGCTACTAATACACGTTACTTCTATGATTTGTTGAGACATTAGACCCATGCAAGAAAATTAAAATCTGATGATTTTGCCTCATTTGGAAACAACTAAATGTAATTCCAACTTCCTTTTTATCGAATTAAAAACAGAAACAGATAAAATATTATAACTAACATAGACAAGGAAACTAGAGGTCTGGCCCACATTATCCTTCTCATTACTACGACTAACTGATCCTCCACATGTCACATTAGTTTGTGGCAAGATGGAGGTCTAGATTCTTTTAACTTCAATAAGTTATTGTCCTTTGTTGCTAGGATGAAATCCAGTTAAGTTAGGATTAAGAGGGATGAAAATGATTTCCTTCTCGGCGAAGCGGTGCACCGTTATAAGCCCACCAAGGTTATACGTGGCGTACTGTTTTACAGAAAGCACAAAAAGTGTTCAGAACCAGGACTAGATTAGAAAATTTATTTTTACGATTTTATCAATACTGTTAAGTTAAATGATTACGACAGAAATAAAACATAACAGATAAAGGAGTAATGATAACATATTAGTACGAGAAGAAAACAGACTGACTCACAGAGTTGTTCCGGTAGTGCTTGGCCCGTGTATAATAAGCATACACTTACATTAAACCTAGAGTAAGAAACACCAGCAGGAAATTATTAGTTGGTATCAAACGGTTTTATAACCTATGAATATTGTAACTATCTGTAAATTTAGTATTCAGTTTCATATTCGATGCGTTTTATTCCCCGAGAGATATCTCATTCAAGCATACTGTGCATGCATTATAAAGTGTCTTTAGCTCTTTTCAACTGAAGATTTAGAGTGATCGGAAAGCGAAAATAGGAAAATGCAATGGCATGATTAGATAAACTGAACAAATCCTCTCGAACCAAACTGGTTAAAAGATATATTAGTGGATACACTAGCTGGAGTGTATCTCCTGGCTGGAAGCTTTTATCTTGAAATTGTTTACTTAAGCTGAATCAATTATGAACATACTAGCATTTTGGGGTCTCCCGAGCCCCCGATAGAAAAAGTTCCCTTAGAAAGCTACACAATAGATTTACCTATCACAAGCCATACCATTGAAAATTATTTTAGAACGGGTCAACTTTTGACTACAAAATTTTCACAGCAGTATCGATGCACAGTTTTCTTGATTCCAGAATATCATCGCGGTGAAACTAGAGTCTAGAATCAAGCAAACTGTGCAATGATACTGCTGTGAAAATTTGGTAGTCAAAAGTTGACTGTTCCAGAATAACTTCCAACATTATGGTTTGTGAGAGACAAACTAACTTTTACCCTAGGTTCAGGTCCACCCCCAATCATGCCATTTACCTTTAAGGATAATACAAATAATAACGATTATACTAACAGTAATGGAGATATAAAAATTGGATTACGTCGATAAGAATTCTTCCATACTTTTGTGCCAATTCCCAAGTTTTTAAGGGACAACAACTATGTGTATCTGACAGTTATCAAACATGTACATGATGTAAAAACCAATGAACTTTGACACTTGACCACATGCAGTCAACTTTTTAACTACAAAACTTTCAGTTCATTTTCGACCATATACGCTGGGCTTTATAGCTGCCCCTGGGAAATTGCGAACAATGATTAAGTTATTGACTAACAATGGTAGCCAATCGGACATACACGAGACCCTATGGCCTTTGACCTTGGAATTACTTCACTGATCAGTTTATATTATTTGTGTTGTTTTTATTTGCTGTAGATGTATGGAGTTATAGTTTATGTAATGCGTTTCAAAATATAATACTTTGTCTAATTTATACATATGCGGTAAAAAAAAAAACATAAATATGTCTGAATTATTGGACAGCAAAATCGAAAATTGACACAAATCCCCACAAATCTAAATGAAGTACATGAATTACCCAGTAAGAGGAGGTCCTGATGGTCCTACCACGTTCTTGATATCCAGATTTAGCGACGAATTGCTTGTGAAAATCTCTGCCGTTGCCGATACTACTGGTTGCGAACTACAAAGACCAAAGGATTTACATATACATTGGATAATCAAAAGGGGGAAAAATATACAAGGGTAGTAAAATTAAGACATAGAAGTATATTAATAACAGTCAGTGGCACACACAAAAATGCACATACACACACAGACACGTGAACACACACAGACACAGACACAGACACACACACAGACAGACACACACACACACACACACACACACACACACACACACACACACACACACACACACACACACACACACACACACACACACACAAACTTAACATAATTTACTTACGTACTTCCTTTTCTGTACCCATGCTACTACTACTACTATTACTACTACTACTACTACTACTACTACTACTACTACCACTACCATTTTTTATAGTACGTCTAGCTACTATATGTGTACTATACGTATACTACTACTTCTACTACTTTCTACTACTGCTACTACTACTTTTGCTACTACTAGTATTACTACTACTACTACTATTACTGCTACTGCTACTACTACTACTACTACTACTACTACTTTTACTACTACTACTATTACTACTCTACTACTATTACTACACCTACTACAAGGCGTACTTTTGTATTACCACTTGGTGGTGGTAGTAGTAGTAGTAGTAGTAGTAGTAGTAGTAGTAGTATCAGCAGAAGTAGTAATATAAGTAGAGGTAGAAGTGCAGTGTAGCAGTAGTAGTATAAAGAGCAGACGTGGACTATATTAATGGTAGTAGAAGTAGACTAATTATACTACCAGAAGAAGAAATAGATAAATAAACAGTAAGAAGTATTTTATAGTTTCATGTTACATTTGCACCAAAATTTTCAACTATGATTATTCATGTAGATTATACTTTTTAAACTCTTTCTCCTTTCCCGTAACGTTATATCTCTGAATTTTACAATTATGTTACTTAGTTTTTTTCCTTGAATAAACTTATTAATTCCCCATGATATACCCTAGCCAAACATTACGTGGACTCACCGAAAAATTAACACCGCTTGAGACTCGTGTGCCCCAACTGCCAAATCTAATTCAATAAATACGATATAAAACAGAAACATGGACTTTTACAATTAAAATGGAGAGAAAGTTAGCAGCCGCAAAGCATAACATGGAGCGAAGTATGCTGAACATAACACACAAAGATCACAAAACCAATAGATAGGAGCAAACAAAGGTAGGGGACATAATGGAAGTAATCAAACAACGCAAATTGAAATGGGCTGACCATGTCACCAGAAGGAGAGATGGAAGATGGAGTACTCAGACTACCGAATGTACACCCCTAGAGGGAATGAGGGACAGAGGCAGGCAAAGAAAGTGATGGAGAGATGAAATACAATAATTCTGGAATGATACCAACTGGTATAAATATGCGAGGGAAAGAGAGAATTGGAGAGATCATGCTGAGGCCTTCATCCAGCAATGGATTGACAATGGCTAAGTAACAAATATACGACATAAAACAGAAACGTGCTATTAGATAACTGGACACATTGCATAAACATCGTTATCCTGATTGGTAATAGGTATGAGATAAAGTCATCTGTGTTTGGAGCAAATTAACAATTCCTCACATTCCGTCAGGGTTTGATAACTAACTGAACACCTTAAACATCGTCACCCTGATTTATAAGAGGTATGAGATAAATTCACCTGTAATACGAGCAAAATAACAATTCTTCACATTTCATTAAGGTTTGATAAGTAACTGGATACGTGATATAACTTTGTCATTATGATTTGCAATAGATATGAGATAAACTCATCTGCATTTGGAGCAAAATAAAACTTCGTCACATTTCATCAAAGTGCATTTTTAGCAGAAATATGATCGGGAAAACCGTAAACTACATTTATATCTGACCTGGATAATTGTTGCCATCGATATCCAGTCCTGCAGAGAGTGCAAATCCGAAATACGAGAGGTATCGACCCATTGTTGAAGGTCTCAAAATCTAATGAATGACAAAATATGAATAGTGAAATACAACTTATAAACGTTATTCATATTAATATATGAATGAAAAATTAATCATATAAATTGAATAAATAAAGAAATAAATGAATAAATGAGAACAAAATGTTAAATAATATAACTAAGTGGATACATAAATACGTATACAAATGCACACAAAAATATTGTTAATAGTTATTTACTTGTAAACAGAGTTTGTGGATGACAATCTGACAATTGGAACAAAAATTATTTATATTGAGTAATAGACATGGGATAAACATGTCATAACTACATGTACAAGGTGAAGTTCTAGCGTTGTAGCTCCCAAAATTTGAAATATATATGAATTATCCCCATAAATAATACTATACTTATATTTGATAACGAAATATCGAAGATTACAACAAAAACACGAAGAATCTGCGTTCGACTGTTTTGATGTAAATGTCATCCACAGGTGAATGGGGGGGGGGGGGACCAATCGGACAGATTACTATAAATTTGGAGATGAGAAATAAAAGAAATCCTCCTTGTAAATCAAGACAATAGTCTTAGCCCCCTTGTTATCAACCCCTATCTCTTCCGATGGTATGTGAGTTACAAAGAAACGGACAGATTATATTAAAAACTATGATTAAAAACTAGTTTTTGCTTAATACATACCCTCGTCCGATGAGAATACTTACCTGCTTGGGTGACAGGTTTATTGGGACATTGACTCCCACTCCATGGTAGATAAACACTTGACCGTCCTCCCCTCCTTGGCAGAATGGGGCCCCTACAGCAAGATCTGGGAGGAAACAGTCTCACTTTGATGACATAAAGTGAAGAATTAACCTGCTGACCTATTGCTTGCTATGTCCCGTTAGTCCAAGTGATGAAAAATGATATATAAGTGAAAGTGATATGTAATATATGTAATAAGTGCAATCATTTTTTTTTATGTACAGTCATAAAAAGCTAAGACTTTCACGAATAAAATTGTTGTCTTGCAGGGTTAAGGTTGTTAATCCATATACATCCAAAACTGTTAAAGTAATTAAAGATTTATTGAAAAACCAGTTTACCAATATAATTCTGTTATCGAGAATCAGGGAATGTATCTCCATAATTTCTCTTTCCTATTGCACTTTAATCTCGTCAATAAAAGATTAATTAAAGTTTTGCATAATGTAATAAAACACGAGATGGTACTCAAGTTTCGATTGTACACACGTCTAACATGTTGGCAAATTTGATTAAAAAACCATTATTACCCTCACTGCCATCGCTTTTTCTTTTGATAATGCTGCAAGAATCAAGTGACGACAACAATAGCAACGACAACAAAGAAAAATATAAACATGACAAAGAACAGTGATATTATTTTACTATCGCTGAAGTCCGGCTACGTCTGATTGTATTTGTTGTGTAGTTTGTACATGGATTTTTAAAAGTTGTATATGTCTTTATTTTGAAGGTTTCCTTCTGGAAATACATGTAAAGAAACCAAAACAAAATACGAAACAAAAATGAACAAACCATTGAATCCATCTTGGTTGATATCACCGAGGGCTGCGATGGAATAACCAAATCGTCCTCCTGGTTCGTTCCCAATAGCAGTCTCCACATTCTCAAGAAATCCGCCCTTCAAGGGATGAAAGATAAAATAATAAACATCGTGGTAACTCTTTCAGTTCACACCTAGGATATCACATGCGAATTTTGTGCAAATTTGATGTAAGAGTAATGAGAGGATTAACATCTTCTACTAATTATCTTAAAATTTCTTCCCGTACTGCAGGGATAGGCCTATAGTGTGCATTTCCTAAAACAAATTGTTGACAGTGTCATGATATGGAGAAGTAAAACAAAAATGCTCCAAGAAGCAAAACATATACCAATATATCAGACCAGGCTGGGAGGGTTTGTCTTGAATTTGTTTACCTAAGGAGAAACGGGTATTGTTATGCCAGTATACTGAAGTAATATCCGGCCCTGACAGAAATTGATCCCATATAGTAACCTACACCCCAAGTTTCACCGTTACAACAATTTCTGTTCATAGTTGTACCACTAAGTAGAAATGTATGACTATGAAATTTTCACAGCAGAAACAAAACTTCTAACAGTATACTTGATTTTGGGAGCATAGTGTCCTGTAAAATTAAGGACTTCTTTCAATCTGGCCTATTCCCTTCAAAATATTGATTGTTTCCCAACAAAACGATTCATTTTTATTCATTTTTATTCCAACCAACAGACCAACATTAACTTGTCGAGGCTGAGAAAAGCGTTCACTATGCAGTGACGGTTAGAATTTGTTTAAATGAATGAGGACCTTGTCAACAGTCTATACACCTGAATTACAATTTTAAAAGGAAAGTACGTATGGACCAACATCTATTGAGTAAACTCGAAATAACACGGTAATTAACCGCATCTCACACTGCGAGTTCCATTATACTTTTCCTCCTCTTACTCAAGACCTCCTCCTACTCTCCTCCCTCCCTCCTCCTTCCCACTCTTTTTTACTTCCTCTTCCCTGTACTTCTGCTTCCTCCCTATGTTTCGTTGATTAAAATCCCCAAGGCCTAGATTGTAATAGTGGACATTTGTAGTGTGTGGCAAGCTCTGTTGATGAACTTGCATGCGGCACAGTGATGCTGTATCATTTTCATGTCGCAAAAGTTCTGACAAAATCAAAATGCAAGTTAACCCCTTGCTTACGGAAACGTGCGTGTCACGTGGTAACTCTATTCGAATTATAGAATTTCGGAGGCAATGGGTTAATATTCGTTTTTATAGTTTCTTACCTGATTGTCATTATAGTATATGTGGATTTTCCCCACGTCCCAACCAGATTCTATATTTCGAGTCGGGTCCGTGAAAAGTGGCGCCCCCACCACCAAATCGTCGAATCTTTAGAAAAGAACAATGAATCGCAAATTCGTTACGGGTTAGTGTGTTTATTAGTGATGAAGCCAAAGGTTTCCAACGGGGGGGGGGGAGGGGGTGACAAAATCCATTGTAATTGCTTGAATGACACCACAAATTATGGGAAAGTGAGACTTTTAGGTGTTATCTCTTTAACATAAGGGTGGGGGTAGGTCGCACTCCTGTTTTGACCTATTCAGCAAACTTTTATTTTTGTTTGCTTTACCTCTGAAGGGTAAGTTTGAATTTACTTGCCAATCAACGGGGGGGGGGGTGGCATGAGGGCATAGGCCACGCCTATGGTATTAGTGCATGCCACTCAACAAAATCCCATTTTCTCCGATGTTAATGACGTTGTGATGACTGACACTGTTCGAAATGAAATAAATTCCGTTAATTTTGAATTGCAGTATTAAATACTTTAAAAAGTTTATTTACAGCATTAAAGGAAACTCCATTGGATCCTGCCAATGATTAAACTTTCTCTCGCTGTTCTTAATGAACAAGAATGACCGTGTATCAGAATGCCACATCAAATAGTTTTGCACAAAGTTATTGAAGTGCAGGCCGTGGGAGGGGGGCATTGTCATTACAAGGTGTACTCCATGCGTGGGTGAAAAAAAACGTGTAAAAAGGGTTGTTTTCCACGGACGGGCGATGTACGCGCGTACATTGAAAAGGATATCAAAATCGGCAAAAGGGGGTATTCTTTTAATAGGAGGGCTATTTGAAAAGGGTGTCTTTCAAGATATGAATAATTGTTTTTGGTATTCTGATATTGATTGATAATTATTTGTTTAGGGTCCATTTTAAAAGCTCACGCGCATGGTGTACACCTTGTCATGGCAGTACCCCCCCCCCCTTCCCACGAATACACGATATTTTCACTCACCCATCATTGTTCAGATCCGCTACAGCCAGTGTATGTCCGAAATACGTCCCCACAGCGGTTTCTTTGAGATATTTATACTGAACGAAATTGTCATCATACAAAAGTACCTATTAAACGTAAAACAAAACATTGTCTGCTTAATAGAATTTTGTGTCCATTTTACTAAAATTATTTTTACGACTGATTAATTTGTTTAAATTGTATAAACTTAAGTTAACGATTTTTTGGCAAAGAGTGATCAAAATAACCACACTGTCGATATTATATGGACCATATACCATCACACGACTACCCAGTGTACGTAGTAAGAAATTATGAATATTTGGAATAGAAGCTTGTGTGTAACTAAATGTGAAGGAAGATACCCAAATGATGAGGTTAATTTGAAGTTTAAGATGTTGTCATTTTGTGTGATTGGTTGTGAAGGTGTAACAAAAGGACCATCTATTTTCATGCTTAACAGAATGATGGTTGAAATATGAACAATTTACATATAAATTTTGAATCAAAATCAATTAGAATAAGACGAAATAAAGTAATTAGCTCTGGATAAATACATAAATTCATTTCTAAATAAAAAAAATATAAATCGGTAAATTAATCATTTGATTAACAGTCACAAATACTTAAATCGGATACTGACTAATTACTTATATTGTACTCAAGTATTCTACTGCGCTGAATTTTATGTTCTTTAATTATTTTGCCTTCCACCACTTTACTGTAACAATGTGTTCTTATATATATATATTTTTTTTGTCCAATTTGTTTCATCGTTCATGTCGTTTAATGTTTGTATACTTATTGCCTATACACTTATGCCATATATTTTCTGGTACTCTTTATCTGGTAGAGAAGAAACATTTTAAGGTCAGATTTGATTGGCACATTGTGCTATTCTCTGGTTCGATTTGAAAGCTTTTACAACTTACAGCTGTTGTCATTGTAAAATATTGTGTATCATTTCTCATGTGTTGTTGGCAAATAAACTCAAACTCATCTGAACTCATACGTACGTACATATTCTCTCTAGACAAACTTACCCGTCCATATGCGTGGCCCCATCGCGGGCTGGACACGACGTACTCCGACTGTTCGTCACCCCTGAAGTTACCAAGCGCTACAGCATAACCTGGAGATGAAAATGGAGTAAAGGTAATGTTAATACAAAAACCTGCCTTAACGAAGCACAACGCAAAATGTAATTTTCCCCCTCCTTATCAAAATGCCATAATTTTTTAACTAGACAAATTCGAGCAGAACAATTTAGCAGGGGTGCACTCACTGACTAACTTATGTGTGAAAATTCGATTGATCAGTCAGGTCATTCATGAGTGAGCATGCATTAAAGGCAAAATTGTTACTTTTCAAAAGTCAAAGGGGTCACTTATTATGTAAAATATGGTAGTTGTTGCTTTACGTGTGTCAACAAAGTGTGCGCACTCAACCATGACATGGTTACAATCTCTTATATTCGTACAAATGTGCGGATACATTTTGCTAAAAAAAAACATGATTAACATAATGGCTTAATCATTACTAGAAACAGAATTTGTCACAATCCTGTATCACAAATCCACCAAAAAGACTCCCGTGAATTTTGAAAGGTGATATTTTTAACTTCAATAATGTGCTCACTCATACATGACTTGCCGGATTAATCACATTTTTACACGAAGTTAGTCAATATGTGTAAAAACACTCTTGCCAAATCGTTTTGCTCAAAGCCATTTTGTATAATAGTTATGGTATTCTGAAATACGGGGATTTACTTTTTGGGTTGTGTTTAGAAAATTGTGGGGTAACAGCTAGTTTGAGTTTTGGATGTGTGTTATCATCATCATCAGGCATTGTTCAACCATTGTTGGATGAAGCCCTCCTCAGTCAGTTTCCATTCGTTTCTATTTGCTGTCATTCTGTTCCAAGTTGCTGTGTTTGTGTATGATGATATTTCGTCTCTCCATCTTCTCTTTTGTCGACCCCTTCTTCTCTTGCCTATTCTTGGTTGCCATTCTGTCAGTTTCTTAGTCTATCGGTTGTCCTGTGTTCTATATGAATGTCCTGCCCATCTCCATTTCATCTCTTTAATTTTTACTTTAATATCTTTGACCTTCGTTTTCTCTCGT
>JZLH01S0174620.1:15231-38760 GCA_001188425.1 Eucidaris tribuloides | reverse complement strand
AATTCTTCAATATCAAACGAAAAAAAAAACGCCAATATTGGTGTCTTTGCGATAAAAACGCTTAAAATGGCTACCCTACACAGGATACTTTACAACAATAAATGCTGATGTGAGGAAGCAGTACGTTGTCAAGAAGAAGCCATTACGCGGGCGATTACTTCAGTATTGGGTACTTTACGATCAAGAAATCCAGGCATCTTCTGTCAAACATGGCGATTGAATCCAAGTCATGACATACTTCATATCTGAAGACAATATGACAACAAATACAATACGATTATCAATTTTCTTTCTTACTTACTGCTCGTACTACTTACTTTACGGCTTGTGCCTACTACAACTTATACTAATTACTAGTACTCTTACTACACTACTACTACTATCTAGCGTCATGTACTACTACTACTAGTATAAGTACTACTACTACCACTACATGTACTAGCTAGTACTACTACCACTACTACTACTACTATTTACTATCTACATACTACGTCATGTACTACTAGTACTATACTTACTACTACGACTACTCATACTGCTATACTACTACTACTACTACAACATTGTACTACTACTACTACTACTACTATACTAGCCTACGCCTACAGTACAATAAACACGTTTACTTCTATGATTTTGTTGAGACATTAGACCCATGCAAGCAAATTTAAAATCTGATTGATTTTCTGCCTCATTTGGGAAACCAACTAAAGAATTCCAACTTCCTTTTATCGATTAAAAACAGAAACAAGATAAGAATATTATAAACTAACATAGTACAAGGAAACTAGAGGTCTGGCCACCGCATCTATCCTTCTCATTACTTACGACTAAATGATACCTCACATGTACATTAAGTTAGTGGCAAGATGGAGGTCTAGATTTTGTAACTTCTAATAGTTATTGTCTTTGTTGCTAGGATTAGAATCAGTTAAGTTAGGATTAAGGAGGATGAAAATGATTTCCTTCTCGCGCGAACGCGTGACCGTTATAAGCCCACCAAGAGTTATACGTGGCGTACTGTTTTACAGAAATGCACAAAAGTGTTCAGAACCAGGGACTAGATTAGAAAATTTATTTTACGATTTTAATCAATACTGTTAAGTAAATTGATTACGACAGAATAAACATAACAGATAAAGGAAGTAATGTATTAACATATGTAGTACGGAGAAGAAAACAGACTGACTCACAGAGTTGTACAGTAGTGCTTGGCCCAGTGTATAATAAGCATATTACACTTACATTAAACTTAGGTAAGAACACATGCCATGGAATTTATTAGTTGGTATCAAACGGTTGCTATAACCGATGAATATTTGTAACTATCTGTAAATTTAGTATTCAGATGTCATATTTCGATGGTTTTATCCCGAGCAGATAATCTCATTCAAGGCATACTGTGCGATGCTTATAAAGTGTCTTTAGCCTCTTTTCAAGCTGAGATTTAGAGGGATCGGAAAGCGAAAAATAGGAAAATGCAATGGCCATGATTATGATTAAACTGAACTAATCCTCTCGAACCAAACTGGTAAAGATATATTAGTGGATACACTAGCTGGAAGGTATCTCCTGGCCTGAAGCTTATCTTGAAATTGTTTATTGAAGCTGAATCAATTATGAACATACTTAGCATTTGTTTTTTCTGGGTTCTCCGCAGCCCCGAGTAGAAAAAAGTTCCTTAGAACTACACAATAGGATTACCCTATCACAAGCATACCATTGAAAATTATTTTAGAACGGCTGTCAACTTTGAATACAAAATTTTCACAGCAGTATCGATGCACAGTTCTTCGATTCAAAATATCATCGCGAGTGAAAACTAGGAGTCTAGACTCAAGCAAACGTGTTTCAATGATACTGCTGTGAAAATTTGTAGTCAAAAGTTGACTTGTTCCAGAATAACTTCAACATTATGGTTTGTGAGAGAAAACTAACTTTTACCCTAGGTTCAGGTTTCACCCAATCATGCATTTACCTTTAAGAGATAATAAAATAAAACAGATCTATACTAACATCAGTAATGGAGATATAAATTGCGATTACGTCGATAAGAAATTTTCAGTACTTTTGTGCCAATTGCAAGTTTATTAAGCCGACAAAACTATTGTGCATCTGACAGGTTATCAACATGTACATGATGTAAAAACAATGGACTTTAGACACATGACAAACATGCAGTAACTTGTTTAACTACAAAACTTTCAGTTCATTTCAGACCATATCACGCTGGGTTTTATAGCTGCCCTGGGAAATTGCGAACAATTGATTTAAAGAATTATTTTAAGTTATTGATAACAATGGTAGCCAATCGGACATACACGAGACTATGGCCTTTGACCTTTGGAATTACTCATGATCAGTTTATATTAGTATTGTGTTGTTTTTTATTTGCTTAGGGAGCTATATGGAGTTATAAGTTATGTAATGCGATTTCAAAATATAATAACTTTGTCTAATTGTATTACATATGCGGTAAAAAAAAATAAACAGTAAATATGTTCGGAAGTTATTTGGACAGCGAGAATCGAAAATACACCAATCCCACAAATCTAAATGAAGTACATCGAATAGCCAGTAAGAGGAGGTCCTGATGCGTCCTACCACGTTCTTGATATCCAGATTTAGCGACGATGACTTGTGAAATCGCTGCGTTGCCGATACTAATGGCTTGCGAACTACAAAAGACAAAGGATTTACATTAATTGGATAATCAAAAGGGGGAACAAAAATATACAAGGGTAGTAAAAATTAAGATCATAGATATATTAATGAACAGTCAGTGGCACACAAATGACATTACACACACAGGAGCACGTGAAACAACACACAGGACACAGACACAGACACACCACACAGACAGACACACAGGACACACACACACCACAACACAGGACAAGACACACACACACACACACACACACACACAAACACGGCACATACACGCACACACACGCACACAACACGCCACACACACACACACACACAACACATACACACACACACACAACACACACACAAACTGTAACCATAATTTACCTTTACGTACTCCTTTTTCTCTACCCATGTACTACTAACTACATATTATTACTATACTACTTACTACTACTACTACTACTACCATTACATTTTTATAGTACGGTCTAGGCTACTATATGTGTACGTATTACGTATACTACTACTTCTAATACTTCTACGACTGCTACTTACTACTTTGCTACTACTAGTATTTACTACTATTACTACTATTACTCTACTCGTACTACGACTACTACCTACTACTACTACTACTATTTATACTACTACTATACTACTATACTACTACTACTACTACTACTACAAGGCGTACTGTTTGATTTTACCACTTGCGTGGTGGTAGTAGTAGTAGTATAGTAGTAGTAGTAGTAGTTCAGTTCGCAGAAAGTAAATATAAAGTAGAGAGGGTTAAGCAAAGTGCAGATGTAGCAGTAAGTAGTATAAAGAGCAGACGTGTGGATATACTTAATGTAGATAGAAGTAGACTTTAATTATAGGTACCAGAAGAAGAAATAGATAAATAAACAGTAAGAAGTATTTTATAGTTTCATGTTACATTTGCCACCAAAATTTTCATATGATTATTCCGATGTAGATTATACTTTTTTAAACTCTTCCCTTTCCCGTAACTTATATCTCTTGAATTTTACAATTATGTTTACTTAGTTTTTTTTTCCTTGAATAAACTTATTAATTCCCCTATCTGTGATATTACTCCTAGCAACAATTACGTGGACTCACCGAAAATTACACCGCCCTGAGACTCGTTGTGCCCCAACTGCCAAATCTAATTCAAATAATAAATACGATATAAAAACAGACAATGGGAGTTTTTACAATAAAATGAGAGAGAAAGTAGCAGCCGCAAAGAATAACATGAGCGAAGATATGTGAACATAACACACAAAGATCACAAAACTCAAGACAAAAATAGATAGGAGCCAACAAAGGTAGGGGACATAATGGAAGTAATCAGAAACAACGCAATGAAATGGGCTGGGACCATGTCACCAGTAAGGAGAGATGGAAGATGAGTATCAGGACTACGGAATGGTACACCTCCTAGAGGGAATGAGCGACAGGGCAGGCAATAGAAAGTGATGGAGAGATGCAATACAATAATTCTGGAATGATACCAACTGGTAATAAATATGCGACGGAAAGAGAGAATTTGGAGAGATCATGCTGAGGCTTCATTCCAGCAAGGATTGACAATGGCTAAGCTAACAATAGTACGACATAAACAGAAACGTGCTATTAAGAACTGGGACACATGCATAAAATCGTTATCCTGATTTGGTAATACGTATGAGATAAAGTCATCTGTGTTTGGAGCAGAATTAACAATTCCTTCACATTCCTTTCATGGTTTGATTAACTAACTGAAACCTTAAAACATCGTCACCCTGACTTTATAAAGAGGTATGAGATAAATTGCAACCTGTTATACGAGGCAAAATAAACAATTCTTCACATTTCATTAAGGTTTGATAAGTAACATGAGATACGTGATATAACTTTGTCATTATGGATTTGCAGATAGATATGAGATAAACTCATCTGCATTTGGAGCAAATAAACTTCGGTCACATTTTCATTCAAAGTGCATTTTTAGACAGAAATATGAATCGGGAAAAACCCGTAATAACTACTTTATATCTGACCTGGTAATTGTTGCCATCGATTATCTCAGTCCTGCAGAGAGTGCAAATCGAAATACGAGAGGGGTATGCTACCCATTGATTGAGGTCTCAATATCGTATATGAATGACAAAATATGAATAGTGAAATACAAACTATTAAACGTTTCATATTAATATGATGAATGAAAAATTATCATAATAAATGAATAAATAAAAATAAAATAATAAATGAGAACAAAATGTTAAATAATATAAACTAAGTGGATACATAAATACGTGTTCAAATGCACACAAAAATATGTTAAGTAGTTATTTACTGTAAACAGAGTTTGCTGGATGACAATCTTATGAAATTGCGAACAAAAATATTTATATTGAGTATAGACATGAGGATAACATGTCATAACCTACATGTACATGGTGAAGTATCTAGCGTTGTTCCTCCCAAATTTGAAATATATATGAAATTATCCCCATAAATAATACATATACTATATATTTGATTAACGAAATATCGAAGATTTACACAAAAAACACGTAAGATCTGCGTTCGACTGTTTTGATGTAAATGTCATCCACATGTTGAATGGGGAGGGGGGGGGACCATCGGACAGATTACTATAAATTTGGAGCATGAGAAATAAAAAAATCCTCCTTTGTAAATCACGACAAGTAGATCTTCCCCCTTGATTATCAACCCTATTCTTCGATGGTAATGTGAGTTACAAAGAAACGGACAGAGTATATTAAAAAAACTATGATTAAAAACTAGTTTTTGGCTTAATACCTTACCCTCGTCCGATGAGAATACTTACCACTTGCTTGGGGTGACAGGTTTATGCGGACAATTGATCCCACTCCATGGTAGATACACATCTTGACCGGTCCTTCCGCTCTCCTTGCAGAATGGCCCCTACAGCAAGATCTGGAGGAAACAGTCTCACTTTGATGCATAAAGTGAAGAATTAACTGCTGACCTATGCTTGCTTATGGTCCCGTTAGTCCAAGATTGAAAAAAGGATATATAAGTGAAAGTTGATATGTAATATATGTAATTAAGTGCAAGCATTTTTTTTTATCGTACAGTCATAACAAGCTAAGACTTTCACGAATAAATTGTTGTCTTGCAGGGTTAAGTTTTAATCCATATACATCCAAAAACTGTTAAAGCTAATTAAAGATTTATTGAAAAACAAGTTTACCAATTTAATTCTGTTATCGAGAATCAGGGAATGTATCTCCAATAATTTCTCTTCCTATTGCACTTTAATCTCGTCAATAAAGATTAAATTCAACAGTTTTGCATAATGTAATAAAACACGAGATGAGTACTCAAGTTATCGATTGTACACACGTCTAACATGTTGGCAAATTTGATTTTAAAAAACCAGTATTACCCTCATGCCTCGCTTTTTCTTTGATAATCCTGCCAAGAATCACAGTGACGACAACTAATAGCAACGACAAACAAAGAAAAAATAAGTAAACATGCAAAGACAGTTGATATTATTTTAACTATCGCTTGAAGTCGGCTACGCTGATTGTATTTCTTTGTAGTTTGTACATGGATTTTTAAAAGTTGTAGTTGTTTTAAGTTTGATAGGTTTCCTTCTGGAATACATGTAAAGAACCAAACAAAGACGAAACAAAAATGAACAAACACATTGAATCCGATCTGGTGTATCACGAGCATCGGCTGCGATGGAATAACCAAATCGTCTCCTGGTTCGGTTACCCAATACGCAGTTCCACATTCTCAAGAAATCCGCCCTTCAAGAGGATGAAAGATAAAATAATAAACATTCGTGGTAAACTCTTTAGTTCCACACCTAGGATACTCACATGGCGAATTTTGTGCAAATTTGATGTAGAGTAATGAGAGGATTACATCTTCTACTAATTATCGTAAAATTTCTTCCGTACTGGCAGGCGATAGGGCTATAGTGTGACATTTCTAAAACAATGTTGACAGTGTTCATGATATGGGAGAAGGAAAACAAAAAAATGCTCCAAAAGAAGCAGAGAACATATAACCAATATATCAGACACAGGACTGAGGGTTTGTCTGAATTTGTTTATCTAAGGAAAACGATATTGTTATGCCAAGTATACTGAAGTAATATCCGGCCCTGACAGAAATAATCCATATAGTACCTACACCCCAAAGTTTCACCGTTACAACAATTTCTGTTCATAGTTGTACCACTGAAGTAGAATGTATGACTATGAAATTTATCACAGCAGAAACAAACTTCTAACAGATTATTACTGATGTTGGGAGAATAGTGTCTGTTAAAATAAGGACTTTCTTTCATCTGGCCTATTCCCTTCAACAATTATTGATTGTTTTCCCAACAAACGATTCATTTTTAATTCATCTTTTTATTCCAACCAACAGACAACATTAACTTGGCGAGGCTGAGAAAAGCCGTTCACTATGTCAGTGACGGTTTAGAATTTGTTTAAATTTGAATGAGGACCTTGTCAAACAGTCTTACACTGGAATTACAATTTTAAAAGAAAGTACAGGTATGACCAACATCTATTGAGTAAACTCGAAATAACACGGTAATTAACCGCATCTCACACTGCGGTTCATTTATTACTTTTCCTCCTCTTACTACAAGACCTCCTCACTACTGCTCCTCCCTGCCTCTCCTTCCCACTCTTTTTTTACTTCCTCTGCCCGTGTACTGTCTGTCCTCCATATGTTTCCGTTGCATTAAATCCCCAAGGCCTAGATTGTAATAAGTCGGACATGTGTAGTGTGCTGGCAAGCTCTGTTGATGAACTTGCATGCGGCACAGCTGATGCTGTATCATTTTCATTGTCGCAAAAGTTCTGACAAAATCAAAAATGCAAGTAACACCTTGACTTACGGAAACGTGCGTGTCACGTAGTAACTCTATTTCGATTATAGAATTTCGGACGGCAATGAGTAATATTCGTTTTTTATAGTTTACTTACCTGATTTGTTCAATTATATATATGTGGATGTTCCCACGTCCAACCAGATTCTATATTTCGAGTCGGGCCGTCCGGTGAAAAAGTGGCGCCCACACCAAATCGTCGAATCTTAGAAAAGAAAAATGATCGCAAATTCGATTACGGTTAGTAGTGTTTATTTAGTGATGAAAGCAAAGCGTTTCCAACGGGGGGGGGGCGGAGAGGTGACAAAATCATTGTAATTGCCATTGAATGACACACAAATTATGGGAAAGTGAGACTTTTAGCGGTGTTATCTTCTTTAACATAAGGGTGGGGTAGGTACAGCACTCCTGTTTAGACTATTCAGCAAACTTTTATTTTTGTTTGCTTTACATCTGTAAGGGTAAGTTTTGAATTTACTGCCAATCAACGGGGGGGGGGTGGCATGAGGGCATAGCCACGCCATATGGTATTAGTGCATGCCACTCAATCAAAATCCTCATTTTCTCCCGAGTTAATGACGTACTGGGATGATGAACTGTTCGCAATGAAATAAATTCCTGTTAATGTTTGATTGCAGCTATTAAATACTTTAAAAAGGTTTATTTACAAGCATTAAAGAAACTCCATTGGATTCGTGCAATGAATTAAACTTTTCTCCTGTTATTAATGACAAGAATGACCGTGTATCAGAATGCCACATCAAATAGTTTCCACAAAGTTATTGCAAGTGCAGGCGTGGCGAGGGAGGCATTGTCATAGACAAGGTGTACTCCATGGGGGTGAAAAAAAAACGTTAAAAAGGGTGTTAATTCCCAACGGGACGGGCGATGTACGGCGTCTGAATAAGCGATATCAAGAATCGGCAAAAGCGGTATTCTTGTAATAGGAGGGCTATTTGAAAGGGTGTCTTTCAGATATGTTAAATAATGTTTTTGGTATTACTTGATATTGATGATATATTTGTTTAGGGTCCCATTTTAAAAGCATCACGCGCATGGTGTAACCTTGTCATGCGTAGTACCCCCCCAAAGCATCAACAGCAGGCCCGCAAAGAGCACCAGACAGCAGAAAAAAAAAAAAAAAAAAAAAAAAAAAAAAAAAAAAATAGAGACAGGAGTCGTAGAGAAAGAAGCGAGGAGGTATGAGAAACCTGGACCAATCACGGACTTCCACGAATACACGATATTGTCACTCACCCATCATTGTTCAGATCCGCTTAAAGACCAGTGTATAGTCCGAAATAGCGTCCCACATCGGTTACTTTGAGATATTTATACTGAACGTGAAATTGTCAGCACAAAAGTACCTATTAAACGTAAAACACAAAACATTTCTGTCTTAATAGAATTTGTGTCCATTATTTACCTAATTATTTTACGACTGATTAATTTGTTTGTAAATTGAATATAATTAAGTTAAACGCATTTGTTTGGCAAAGATGATTCAAAATAACACACTGTCCGATATTTATATGACCATATACCATCAGCAGAACTACAGTGTACGTAGTAAGAAAATTATGAATATTTGGAAATAGAAGCTTGTGTGTAATAGAATGTGAAGGAAGATTTACCAAATGATGAGTTAATTTTGAAGTTTCAAGATGTTTGTCATTTTTTGATCCACAGCACAAAACAAATTGTGATTGGTTGTGAAGGTTGTAACAAAAAGGACCATCTATTTTTGCTTAACAGACAATGAATGGTTGAAATATGAACAATTATACATATAAATTTCATTAATCAAAATCAATTAGAATTAAGAGGACGAAATAAAGTAATTAGCTCTGGATAAAATACATAAATTCATTTCTAAATAAAAAAAAATATAAATCGGTAAATTAATCATTGATTAAACAGTCACACAAATACTTAAATCGGATACTGGACTAATTACTTATATTGTACTCAAGTATTCTACTGCGCTGAATTTTCATGTCTTTATTGATTTTGCCTTCCACCACTTTACTGTAACCAATGTGTTTTCTTATATAATTATATTTTTTTGTCCAATTTGTTATCATCGTTCATGTCGTTTAATGTTTTGCTATAATACTTATTGCCTATACACTGTATGCATGTATATTTTCTGGTATCTTTATCTAGGTAGAGAAGAAACATTTTAAGGTCAGATTTGATTGGCACATTGTGCTATTCTCTGGAACGTTCGATTTGGAAGCTTTTACAAACTTACAGCTGTTGTCATTGCTAAATATTGTGTATCATTTCTCATGTGTTGTTGGCAAATAAACTCTCAAACTCATCTGACACTCATACGTACGCCCACCCATTACATATCTCTCTAGAAACTTACCCGTCATTATGCGTCGGCCCATCGCGTGGCTGGAACGACGTAACTACGACTTGTCGTCACCCCTTGAATTACAAGCGCTACAGCATACCTGGAGATGAAAATTGGGAGTAAATCGGTAATGTTTAATACAATAAACCTGCCTTACGAACACAACGCCCAAAATGAATATTCTCCCCCTCCTTATCAAATGCCAATAATTTTTTAACTAAGACAAAAATTACGAGCAGAACAATTTTAGCAGGGGTGCACTCACTGACTAAATTTGTGTGAAATTCGATGAATCAGTCAGCGCTTCATTCATGAGTGAGCATGCAAGATTAAAGGCAAAATGTTACTGTTTCAAAAGTCAAAGGGTACACTTATTTTATGCTAAAATATGGTTAGTTGTTGCTTTTACGTGTGTCAACAAAGTCGTGCAGCACTCAAAACCATGACATGGTTATAATCTTTATGTTCGACAAATGTGCGGATACATTTTGCTAAAAAAAAAACATGATTAACATAATGGCGTTAATCAATACTAGACAGAATTTGTCACAATCCTGTATAACAAATCCACAAAAGACACTGTGAATTGGTTGGAAAGGTGAATATTTTTAACTTCAATAATGCTTGTCACTCATACAGACTTGCACGATCAATCATATTTTACACGAAGTTAGATCAATAGCTGTAAAATCACTCTTGCCAAATCGTTTTGCTCAAAGCATTTTGTATAATAGTTAATAGATATCTGGAAAATAAGGGGATTTTCTTTTTTTGTGGTTGGTTTAGAAAATTGTATTGAAGTTTTGGATGTTGTTATCATCATCATCAGGCATTGTTCAACCCATTGTTGGATGAAGCCTCCTCAGTCAGTTTCCATTCGTTTCTATTTGCTGTCATTCTGTTACAGTTGCTGGAACAGTGTTAAGCTGGTTATGTGATATTTCGTCTCTCATCTTCTCTTTTGTCGACCCCTACTTCTTCTGCTATTTTGGTTTTGCCATTCTGTCAGTTTCTTAGTCCATGCGTGTCTGGGTCTGTTCTATATGAATGTTTCTGCCATCTCCATTTCATCTCTTTATTTTTACTTTAATATCTTTGAACCTTCGTTTTACTTGTCGATATTGTCGGAAAACTTGTGTTACTTTGTCTAGTAATGGTCAAATTGAGCATTCTCCGTTCCATAGCTCATTGGTGTTCGTTCGTCATTAATGTTCCATTCTTTGAGTTGTATAGACCTAGTTTTGCCTCATATAGTCAATGGTTCGTTAAATGACACCTGGTCAAATATCCTTTTCTTCTCACTGAAAGATCGGTAATTTTCATGTCTGTTAAAAGTCGCCCCTTATACATATATAAAACATTTTCCCTCTGCCACCCCTGCTTTAATCCCTTGTAATGTGTGTTATGACAGTGAATCCCAAAGCTTGATCAGACTACTTTCACTCTAAGAATCGTGCCAAAGTTCGCCCACCACACATACATACTAATATCCATAGAGTGTACTTTCTCTGACACGAGAAGATGTTAAAACACAATTTAACATGAGGCAAGCACCCTCCCCCCCCCAAAAAAAATACATCTGGGACCTACATGATACGTGTTTCCAATGTCGGTCAAATAGACAGACTTATTTAGAACACATAATGTCGATGTTAGATATTTTGATGTCAATACTAAAATATACATATATAAATATCTGCATATATGAACTTAATCTTCCAAAGCGGGAAAAAGTCTAGACAAGCAATGGAGGGGTGGAGGGGGGGGGGCTTTGGAGGGTTACTCATTCAATTTCACATCTTACATTTTTTACGATGCTGTTTGATATATACATTTTTTCCCAGCGGCTTCAGTTTTGACCGTATCAGACGAAACACACAGCATGAAGTTTCATGTAATTCCCTCAGAAGTTTTCAAAAATGAAACATTGATTCAGTTTTGCCTTAATTATCCTGCGCGCTGCGACAGAACATTAAAGTGTTAGTTAACAAATGTCACAGCCCCATTAACGCTTATCGAACGTTGTTATCTGCACGCACAATTAGGTCGTCAGGATTTACAAATCAAAGACCAACGAAACATAAACAAGGACATGACTGTTCATGATTATCAAATTTGAACAGTTTATATATTATGACGCACGGTGAATTAATGGTACTGGGGACAACCATAAAATCTCATCAAAAAAGACCCCGCACCCCCAAAAAAAAAAAAAACAAACAAAACAACACACAACAACAACAGTGCATATCTGTGTAGAGTCCTGTAAGGTATTAGACCACAAATAACGATTCTAGAAAAAAAAATCGGAGTCTCCAGTGCATTAGGTATTCAAAAAAGTAACATTACAAATGGATTAAGAACGAAGTTGCTGCATGAAAAAAATAAAAGAAACGCTTTTGTTCTCAATTTTTATTTGCGCAGACTTTTGACATGAGATAAATCACTATATAGTGAGGCAAGTTCCGCCAGTCCCGATCGTAGAAAAGGGATATCACCGTCAAATATTACAATGGTAGCAACTTTTCACAGACACGAACGTTACTGACTAGATCGGTCTTTCAGCTATTGCTTGATGGCTTCTACATTAATGCACATCGCGAATACCGTGGTGCCTGGCGGAAGATTATTCTTTTGCGACGAATTGAACAAAAACCATTCGACGAAGTCAAACCATTGTCTATAGATGATTGCTTTCAGATGCCCACCAGAGTTCCTATTCAGATTTTCAAACATCTTCGGATTCACGAGCATTGCTGGACTTATAAGGTTTGTCAAACACTCCCTAGTTTTACGTGAACGAGGACATGATGGAGTGACATTCCCGCCAGTAATTTATCGTTTTGACAAATGGAACAGTCTCTTGTAGTTTTGTACCACTGATAAAATGTACTGGGCACCGTTGTGAATACCGTCAATTAATTGAATTTTCGGAAATGTGCAGGTGATTTTTTGGGAGACAAATCCGTGACATAGAAGAAGTACTAGTAGATATGTTGATTGATAATCGCTGCGAATTTTGTAAAAAAAAATGATGGAAAATGGGATTAGAAGTCACGATTATACGAGTCAGTCCAGGAAAAAAACGAGTACACCGTTTAAAATAAGCGCCCAAATAAATATCATTTCAATTTTATTGAAAAAAAAATGTTTTATATTTATGGAAAGCTGTAAAAATCTCTTCTTTCATATGACACCAGACGAATATGAAATTGGTTTTATGGCCTGAAGTGAGCACTGACCACTTTGTAAAGGACTGATGAAATTAGGTTGCGCAAAGAAGGCGGCTATCCACTGTTCCAAACAGTATCAAGCTCTCTTTGATTTGTGTGGAGCTAGGTGGCATTTGATATGTAAATTTAAATTTAATGACTGAAAGCATGAATGACCGTATTTCGCGGTCAGGGATGTGGGTGGTGGGGGTGCAGGGGTGGTGGAGGTTAGGGTAGTGGGGGGATGCGGCTGTGGTGGGGGTGCGGAGGTGTGTGGGAGTTTGCCTAAATTCGGGGCAGTGGTGGTGTGGATGTGCGATTGTGGGGTGGTGGAGTGTGGGGTGGTGGGGAGTGGTGGGGAGTGGTCTGTTAAGGTAACCCTAACACACCCACACCACCGCCCGCAACGTTCCACAAGGAGTAGTGGGTTGTGGGGATAGGGCTTAGCTTAAATCCCACTACCTACCACCCCTCCACACCCACTACCCGACTACCACCTTACACACCCATATCTGCACTACCGCATACTCCAACACTCAACCACCCATCTGACCCCACCCTCACGTTACGCCTTCCCCAATACACACAAAACAACGAGAGCTTGAATTTGTTGTTACAGTGGATAGTAATTCCTGCGCCACCTTACATTTTCATGTCCTTTATAAAAGTGGGCGGATGCTCACTCAAGCCATAAATCAAGTTTTAGACCTTTGGGTGTTCATATGAAGAGAGGATTCTCAGACTTTTGATAATATTACAAATATTTGTCACAAATTTAAATAAATATTTATTTGGGGGCAATCAAGGCCGTTACTACCGGGGGTGTTGGTGGGGGTGTGACACCCCCGCCCCCACTGCGCTGGCTATTGTCGGGTAAATCTGCGCTGCCGTACGGAAAAAAAATGAAAAATGGGCATGAGAAAAAAAAAGAAGGAAGGAGAAGAAAGAAAAAAAAAAGAGGGGGGGGGGGGGGGGGTAAGGGAAAAGAGGAAGAAGGGAAAAGGAAGAGGAAGAAGAAAGGGGAAAGAAAAGGAGAGGAAGAGAAAAGAAAATGAGGAAAAAGAGGAGAAAGGAAAAAAACAGACAAGTGAAAGACGAAAGGTAGGAAAGGGAGATAAGTAGAAGAACAAATCACTACGTAGCCAAAGGGGGAATGGGCAGGGGGGCAATTTCCATTCCAATACAATGCATATTCGAGTTTTGTCGCCGTACCATAATAACTTTTGTACCGCACTGACAAAAAGTGTCTCAAGTACCGACGAAAACTAGCCAAGAATGGCCACTTTCTGAAGGCTAAAACGTATTTTTTTTTTCAAACTCGACTCGCCATAACGACCAAGAGTTTTGTTGACGGTGCTTTGCGGTAAATTTGTAAGTCATATTTCATTAAGTCCACGGTCGTCAGTAATAGAAGAGGAGAACCACGTCATCTTGTACCGACAAAAATGTCTGAAAGTAAGCCGAACAAAAAATAAGCCAAGAAATAGGGCACTTTTTGAAGTGTACA
This sequence comes from Eucidaris tribuloides, assembly GCA_001188425.1. Classification (NCBI taxonomy): domain Eukaryota; kingdom Metazoa; phylum Echinodermata; class Echinoidea; order Cidaroida; family Cidaridae; genus Eucidaris; species Eucidaris tribuloides. The sequence continues at coordinate 24,130 of JZLH01S0174620.1, read as the reverse complement.
AGCGCCACATTTTTCAAAACTCCGCTCGCAATATATGGCCAAGATTATTGATTGACCGTGCTTTGCCGATTGATTTTGTAATCATTTATAATAACGTACATGCCTTCCGGTAAAAAGAGAAAACACGTCATCTTTATACCGACAAAAATGTCTCAAGTACCGACAAAAAACAAGCCAAGAACATATAGGCTTACTTTTGAATAAGTTGCTAAAAAACGCAAAATTTTTCAAACTCGCTCGTACTCTGACCTCGCTCGCATAAAACGATCAAGATTTGTTGACAGAGTATTTGTCGGTAACATTTTGTCGGAATAATATTACATAACGTCTTGTCGTCAGTAATAGCAACAGAGACACGTCATTCGTGTAACAAATGTCCCAAATAACAACAAATCATGCAAATAAATTGAATTTCTTAAATGTAAAAAATGTGAAAATTTTCAAACTCGCTCCCTACCGCTCGCTCCGCCCAAATCAACTCATTACTTTTAAACTTTCATTCTTACCCACAAATTGTCAAGTCGATAATGGTGATGACATAAATAAAATAAAGAGGTGAAATGTTATTGATACTTAAACATGAAAAACGAAAACCAGCTGAATATGAATCAACTGGCATTGAAATAGGGCCTGGCAGAAATAATGTTTGTCAAACATAATTACCTCTGTATTGATTTATCAAAGGAGAGAGAACTCAAGCTAGAAACTAATGGAGATAGAAGGGTTCTAATAATATTGCGCCGTATATAGGTTTGCCCCCCGACAATTAACCTGGAAATCACATTTTGTTCGATACATATGAGAGAATAACAATTTATATCCCGAAGGCAAGCGTTCCTGAACGCTATTTGAAGAACTAGCATGATGTTTAGGTGCTCGTTCGCTTTGACCTCCCTCGCGCATAAAAAAATCCACTTTCATATAAATATGTCAAATAGTGTTAATCTCATCCTAGAGTATGAACCTCCTCCGAGACCCTCCCCAATTTACCACAAAATAACAAATAACAATTCTCCAACAACCTTTGCCACAAAATGCCAATTATGCTTCTTCCTTGCATCAGAAAAACTGGCTGCGCTGGAATACATCATATGTTGCAGGAAAATAAGGTCAAATTTTCTCAGCCCTGGGAGGGACCCGGGGACCACCAACCCCAGACCCTCCCCAATTTATCGCTAAATCAACCAATTTGCCACACCTTTTTGCCCCACAAAAAAAGAGAGGTCAATCAGGCACTTCCTTCATGAATATATGGGCAGCTGGAACACACCTTTCAAGCCAAAATGTCGAATTTTCTACCCTGGAAGAAAAGCCCCTTCCAGACCCTCCCCAATCTGTCAAAAAACAACATTCGCAAACAAACCTTTGCACAGACAATGCCAATATGTATTCACTTCATGAAAGAAATGGTCGCTGAAAAACGCACATTTTCAAGGCAAAAAATGTCAATTTTTTCCACCCTGGAAGGGCCCCCCTCCAGACCCTCCCCAATTTAATCGCCATCAAACAATTGCCAACCCCCCCCCCCCCCCCCCCCCACCTAAAACTATTTGTAAAAAAAAAAACGCCAAAGAGACAAAAATGAGTTCAATCATGCCTATCCTTTCTTGAAAAATGTGGCGTTGAAACACACTTTTTCAAGGCAAAAATACTCAAATTTTCTGCACCCTGGGAGGGGAATCCCCTTCCCAGACCCTCCCAATTCATTATCAATTAACAATCGCCACAACATCTTTTGCAATCAGCAAAAAAAAATAAATAAATTACTGTGTTAATTTCAAATAGAGAATGAAAATTTGTTAACAAGGATGTAAGACGGGGTGCCAGTAAAAAGTGGATTAAGATAGATACCACAATTGAACAATGCCCGATGCAGAGCTTTATACGATTGTAATGTATAGTCCGTTTGCCGTCGCGTAATTTGTGGAAACAAAATTGTCCGGTAATTAGGCTCTTTACCCCTCCCACTCAGAGGTCTAGGTACGCCCCTGGGAGGCATTTTAAAAGTGTATCGTGGATTTTGCGGGACACTCGGACAACGTGGGGAAAACAGTAAGAATGGGTCGTGACGATGACTCGCCTTCAGGTAAGTTATCTTTCCTCTCCTTCTTAAAACATGTACTTTACTGTATCTTAAAAACCAAACAAAAAAAAAATTAAAAAAGGGTTACATACACCATACTCACCCAGATTAAAAGTCTTGGTGACCGGAATTGCCGACTAGATTCCTATAGCTTAAATGCCGGACTGGAGGAAGCGTCGGTGTCGCGTGTACCACACTTTTCCTGCAGATATAACGTTCAAAATGGATACGACATAAGTACGTTATTGTACGATTATACCACCATAATAAACTCATATATGCTTTTATTATAAAATATCAATAATCATAAGGAAATGTCAATAAATATTACAGAACAATCATTACATCACTTCTTTTCGCTAAAAAACAAAAAATAATAATAATAATCAATAATATATAATGATATAAATAATAATATATAAATAAAAATAATAATAATAATAATAGTAATAGTAATAATAATAATAATAATAATAATAATAATAATAATAATAATAATAATAATAATAATAATAATAATAATAATAATAATAATAATAATAATAATAATAATAATAATTCTACATTTCTAACGCGCTCACATCTGTCCCAAAAAACACTCATGGCGCACAAATATTACATACTTAGTTACTGTAGAAATTAAACATAATCATTAAAACATGGCAGGGTAATAATATAAGCTACAAACTAAGCACAGGAAAACGATGAGTCAATCATATGCTGCCATCAGGTGAGATTTGAGTTGTGATTTGAAAGTCTGGATGGAAGAGAGATGACAGAGTTCAATTGGTAAACCAGAGACGAGGCGCTGCAGACATTAATGATCTGTGACCCCACGACCTCTTGGTACAGCGCCGCTCTACCAGGTAAGCTGGTGCTAAACCATTTATTGCCTTGAATGTAAGATTCAGAATACACGAATTTATTTCCCTCAATCCTGGCCCCGTCAATATCAGATCTTTTCATCGTGGAAATAAAAACAATTAAAAGTCCACTTTTGACGATTTCTTATTCATACTACGCGATAATATGAAACAGATTAAAATAATGTGCGATTGGGGTGTAAAGTGATTATCTAGTTTTGATATTCAAGCAATAATGTGAAATGGTGAACTGACTTTGAAAATGAAATGTGTTGACAGAAGCATTTTGAACTGATCGCTCAGTGTATTGTCAAAATTGTTTTACCTCAGTACATTCAAGAAATACATGTACGATATGTTGCTACCAGCAACTTTTAAGGCTGGTAAAACATTATGCATAAATTTAATGTCAAATTGGATCAGCATTGAATCAGCACTGAGTCTACTAAGTGTTTTATTTCAAAGGACCATATGCATGTCTCTTTCCACTCGAGATCATTTGTAATACCAAAATGAGCTTTCTTGATCAATCAAAGCACCAGCCTGCGGGATAATGTAAAAGACCATCACAAAGGCGATCACATAAACATGTGATTTGTATTGCCAAATATCATTACTGCCAAATATCATTACTGCCACCTACAGCAATAAACCAATTTCATAATGTATTCAAATTTTGGATGTTTTGTCTTCCGAAGCGTAGTCACGAGCTATTTCCTTCAGCTATTCCTATGAATACATTTTCAATACTGAAACTGCAACCTGCATACATTAATTGTTGCTATGTCCGGCAAGCCTCTGCCAAGCCTCCGGCAAGCTATTAGGTTGTCACTAGTAACCTTTGTCAAAAAAGGTATGCATAAAATTTGCATACATGATGGAAATTGTCTGTTGTAGTTTATGTTCCTTTGTTATTAACAAGACAGAAAATGTCAGTGCCTGCTGCAGCTGCTAAAATAGTGCAATATTCCAGAAGAATCTCAGGCAAACCATAGATTCTGCCTGGGGGAAAAAACATTGTTACCTGGAATGTCATGGACTGGGTACTCTTTAATATAAGTCGTGTCTACACGTTCGGAGTTAAACCCAGGGTTTACCCCCAGGTTCCTTAGAGTCTCAGGAATTCGGAGTTAAAGTTGACACGGAATTATGCAAATTAAGAGTTAAACGTATGATAACTCTGACGATTTAACTCCCAGTTGTCTACACGTTCGTAGTTAGCCTCTGGGCGATCACGGAGTCCCTTAGAGTCTCAGGAATTCGGAGTCAAACCGAGATTCGTGAGCATGAAATTCGGACATACCTCCGAAGATCTAACCCTGAGAAACCTCAGGATTAAGTCGGAAGACTTGCGAGATAGCTCAGATTCCCAAATTGTCGTGTAAGCTACACACATCGCTGGGAGCTTAAAGGGCGATGATTGGGAACACGTGAAATTGCCTCCAGAACCATATGAGTTGGGACATACCTGAAGTATACGCTAGCTGAAGTGTTTATTTTGGATGGAAGGATTTGTCTTGAATTTATTCACTTGAAGAGAATCAAGCATGGGCAAACCAGTATTTCACTAATCTTGTTCACCAATAGAGATTAATCAAAACCAGCTATACAACACATTTGCCTTTCACAATGAATATAATTGATAAATAAATTTAGTTCGTTTAAAACGAGTCAACGTTTGCCCACTAAACTGTCACAGCTGAATCCTTGTATAGATCACTTGATTCTAAAACAGTTTTCCTTCCTTTTTCATAAAGCTACTAAGGATCATTCCTAAGTTATTGTTCCTAAGTTACTTAGGAACACTTTACTTCAGAAAATTCCTAACTTTGGCATGATTAACATTCATAAGTTAGGAACACAAAGTTAGGAATTTTTGTAAAAATTCCTAACATTAATATTTCTTAAAAGTTTGTGGAAGAGTATTTGTTTTAAAAGTCAATATCTTATTAATATTAGCATATGATAAGATAGAAAATGCAAAGTTTTATACCTTTATATACCTTTAAAGAGTATCTTGATTCAGGTAAAACAGAAAAGTGCACTTTCGTGAGCTTGGTTATCATGTGATACTTAAGAATGATAATAATCATTCCTAAAGTTAGGAACAATTTCAGCCAAGATAGGAACATTCTTATTCCTAAGTTGCTTTATGAAATAGAACTTAGGAATGTTCCTAAAGTTAGGAACAATTAGGGACTGATTTCTCTGGACTTAGAACGATTAATATTCCTAAGACCTACTTAGGAATATTTTTAAGTTTTATGAAATAGGGCCCTGGTCTACGATATTGACATCAACCACGGAAGGAGAGAGACTCGTTTATTTGGTATTTTAGGGGGAATGTGATGGTCATGTTCGTATAGAAAAACAACACAGATAAGACACTCTTAACGATGAAGGGCCTACATGCGCATTTAGTCTTGAAACAAACAATAAAGAAAACAAAATATTTGTTTTCTCCTTTTAAATGGAAACAATAAGAGCCTTGAAAAAAGTCTCCTACAGCCCCGGGACGTTTTATTTATTCAACATTGTTTACATTAATGCAGTCCAAATTTCATATAAAAGATAACTATATCATTACTATTATATGAACAGTATTCAACGCCAAAAACGCCAAGATACATAGACACAAACATATACAGGTATCAGACAAACACATAAAAAACACAAATGCCCACACACATAACTTGCGGCTTAAATTCGGGGTAAAGTATCATTATTCTTATAGCATTATAAAAGCAAGAAACGAGAAATCGAAATCCAAATGGTGGTATGCAATTGCAAAATTACCTTCGCGATAGAAAGAACCAATAGCTCCATACAGTATTTTATCCTGCAGGATAAAGTTACAAAAAAAAACACACATACAGATATTTTGGAGTCTTACATTGAAACATGGGACAATAATTTCCCGTGATTAGTACTGCACCATATTACTGTTGCCCATCATACATTGTTGTTGTTGTTTTGTTTATTCCGCTAAATATTTGTACTTTAACTCAGCGTTCTTGCTTTGAATTGATGAAGAAAACGTCAAACATGATGAAGAAAAACAGTACAGAATACAGTGGTTATATTCTTTTGATAAGCCAAGTGATTCCATTCTCTATATACGAATAAAGTGATAATTATAGCCGTTGCAAAATTGACTAACATCAAATCTTTAACCTATCTGCAACTCAAACTATTCTGGGTGGTCATAACTTACATTAATTTGTTATCATCATTATAAATTGACACTATTTATCACTATCAACCGGTTAAAGTTTCGAACAAATCCACGCGTATACTCACTGAACGAGCTGCGGCACTGGTTCCGAACTCGCATCTACGTTTTGTAGAAGAATACACTGCAGGAATAAACATAAAGATAGATAGATAGTTAAATAGATAGACAGATAGATAGATCGATAGATAGATCGATAGATCGATAGATCGATCGATAGATAGATTGATAGATAGATAGATAGATAGATATAGATAGATAGATTTATATATAGATAGATATAGATATTATAATAACCCACAGTGCAATGTTTAATTCACAGTATTTTTGGGGGGGAGGGGGATGCGTGGGCAATTAATTCATTTATCTGTATTTATATTTATATTCTGACTAACTTGTACAGTCCTGGACAAAAGTTTGGAATATTTCTTGACATAGCCCTGTTTTAAAGTGCACATTTCTTACGATTAATGATCAATCAACAATGCAGAGCAGATCAAAACTAAGTCCAAATGAGCTCTAATCAGGGGCGGTGCCAGAGTAAAACTTGCCTGCAAAAAAAATAAATAAATAAATAAAAATACTAGCCAAACTGCAAACCAGACAGCGTCCGGCAAGTGGGGGGCATGGGGCTGACGACGACAAAGAACATTTTTTTGCAAGCCAGTTTTTGTCAACAACAATAGGTTGGGCGAAATTTTCAAAAAAAGAGAGTAAAATTCCTGGCATTTTAATAAGTTTGAAAAAAAATGGGATCGGCTACCACCTACCCTGCTCCCCTGTGGCACCGCCTCTCTTCTTGTTATGATTGAAAAACTGCATTTGGTAGAAAAACATATTCAAAACTTTTGTCCATGACTGTAAATGCGGAAGGGGGTGGTTGTTAGGTGGGAGGGAATAGGTGTATATGTGTAGTGGTTTAGGGGGTACGAGGGGGAGATTTCATTAATTGTGTTTATTTCATATTTCGTGTTTTCACTTCATTTATATATTTTTCTGTATATGTCATTATAATTTCTAAATCTTTGCTATTACTTTTATTTGAATATCTGAACCCCACGGCAGAGCAGCCGTACCATGTAGGCATTTCTGAGTTGGGCCATCCAGCAGTTTAGTGGCATGAATTTTATTGCGTATTGCCATGATTGTTGTTTTTTAATGCGGAAATAAATTAATGAATGAATAAATAGATAAATAAATATAAATAAATAAATAAATGCATAAATAAATAAATAAATAAATAAATAAATAAATAAATAAATAAATGAATAAATAAATATATAATATTACATCATTGGGTTTCATCGATTTCAAAGATGGAGATAGCAGGCTAGTATACCGATTTTGGATGAAAAGTTTTGATTTGGTAGTGTAAATCTTGTAAAACAGTTATGTATCACTTCCAATTTTCCACATTTTCCAAAACACTAACCCTAACCCACATGATATCCATTATTTTCAAAACATTAAGGCCAGCCACCCCTGCTCCGAAACGACAGAACTTTGGTTCTTTTTTATTTGAAAATAATCTGCGTTGGAAAAACAACATTTAATTTATTTCATAAGCTCACGTTACACGTCAGTATGTTATTTTATTTATCAAATCACTCACGCCCATCTCTGCATGGCTCAAAGGGAGTAGCTGTCTGCAAGTCATTGATGATAAAACAACCGCCTTCAAATTCTCTGTATATCTCCTGATAGCCAGGAAGGGCAGATGTACGATAATTATGCGTGTAGAGTGGACGACATACCTGTAATAATAATCAATATTAGATGAGTTATAGAGTAACGAAGATGTGATTGGTCCACAGCTCGTCACATGATACGGTTTGCGAGGATCGTAAATCTTATATTTCACCATATATTTTACCAACTGGTCAAATGAATATAATTATTTTTCATGTCTGTCGCCCTCTTACGGTTTAAATACCACCCACGCGCGCGCGCGCGCGCGTGTGTGTGTGTGTGTGTGTGTGTGTGAGAGAGAGAGAGAGTGTGCAGGAGGTACATTGTGGGTGTATGTTTAAGTATGAGGGTACATTGTGGGCGTATTTCGGCATTGTGGGGTACCCCCAGAAGGAAACATTTTAAAGTGATAGGCTAACATTGTGGAGCTTCAATTTAAAACATTGTCAAACTTTGATATCTGAGCTATATAGTAGTGTTCAAATGGACAAATAAACACCCTAGAATACCAAAGTTTGGAAAGTTACACTGCCAATGGCAAGTCATACATGAATAAGCAATAAAACTCGGGGCGAGTTGTATTAACCTAGGTGTACACACAGTAAGTCTATGGGAGGAAATAGGCAAGTAAATCTGGTCAACTTACGATTTTCACTTTTTTAAAGCACTAAATAATCATTTTGAAATACAATTTTTTCAGGGCTTCATGTTTAGACCTCATCAAAGACACTGGTAGCGTGGGGAATCATGCGACTCAGATTTTTTTAACTGTGGTAAATGTTAGCCAATACCTTTAAAACGGTTTAAAACAACACAGTGGAGAGTGTGATCAGTTAATGTCACGGACGGACACTTTGAAAAGATGACCATTACTGAAGGCCTAAGGAAAAAATGACAAGATATGAAGGGTTGCTGTATGATTTATTGTAGAGGCTATCAGTAGAGGTACTGAATAATGCTAAAACTTTCCTTAGGCTTTCAATAATGGTCATTTTTGAAAATGTCCGTCCGTGACATTAACTGATCACACTC
>JZLH01S0174612.1:28341-46055 GCA_001188425.1 Eucidaris tribuloides | reverse complement strand
TATGAGTCAACCTGACTTGGATTTTGGTCAAACTTGACCCGAAATGTGGTAAAACCTGACCCTTTTCCGGGTGTGCCCCCAACGGATCTTTCTCCGAGTCAGACTGACCCGGAGTTTTTAAGAGCGTACATAATTGATTTCATGGTTCGCCATTAGAACTTGTTATTTTTGGTTGCGATGAGCAAATTTCGTGTGTTCTACCTTTGATCAAAGATAGATAGATAGATAGATAGATAGATAGATAGATAGATAAATAGATAGATAGATAGATAGATAGATAGATAGAAAGATTGGTTTGTTGTACATAAAATAAAATCATGGCAAAAATACAGAGATTAAAACAGCCATGTTACAAAATAAAATGAAATGATAACACCGGTAAAAATACAAACAAATTAAAATGGATTGCATGTTGTTCGGATTAAAAAAAAATCATGTACAGTTATTAACAGAAATATACGTAGTATGATATATGATGTATACTAACTAAAAACTGCAGAACATGGAAAAATATATCTATAATAATGTAGATAAAAACATAAAAGATTGGGTTGGTTAAGGCAAGATAATGAACATTAAAATAAATTATAGAACAATGTTTATGTTCTTTTTGGAATGGATTTAAACTTTTTTTTATGTATTTATTAACGTATATACAGAAATGCTAAAATACATGTAGTAATAAAACTTATGCACTAATGAATAATAAACTAACTATACATTAAAAACACACACATTTAAGAACAAATTGTGTAAATAGTAGAAGCACACTAACTGACTAAGAACATGTCTGGTACAGATATAACAAAGAATCAGGACTGAGCCTGAGGCCTTGTAGTTTCAATTAAAAAAGACCATTTTTTAAAGTGGACACCCAATTTATTTCTTTTCTCTGCTATTTTATATTCAAGTTTCTTTTTATAGTTGATAAAAATCATAAAGGCGTCAAAATTTGGTTCCAGTTTTTGAAATCTGCAACGATATATATAAAATTTCAGGTAAAGGACTAAACAGTTAATACATTACATGTGAACAGAATCATTAGATACACCAAACATCTTCTCAAAAGTTGTACAATTTAGGTGACTCCCTATTTTTGTACTGATAAAAGATAGTAGGTTTTGCCAAAGCGAGGTAATCTTTTAAATGGATTTAAACTTCATTAAGCTAAAAAAAGCTTAAGTATGACTTAACAAATAAATAAGAGAAACATAATTAATTAAAAAGAGAATAGTATTACGATTGTGAGTTCAATAACTTAAGGGTTGGATACTTGTTATTCTAATGTATGGTTTCACGAGTTAATGTCAGTACATGCATGAATTCATGAATTCGAGATTTGCACAAATCTGGGTATTGATGATTGTTTATATCTATTAGTTCTTGCTTTGGGTATGTGCAGATTAGATGATGGGCATTATCATGAACACATTCTCATTAAAACATAAATCATGTAACATAATATATTGATGTTTTCATGTACTTACACGTGTGATGGTAATAATTATTATCGTAGAATAAGAATATTATCAATGCATATTGATAAATTAAAATACGATTAGCATAACCTTGCATTCAAACTGAATAATAATCGTAATGATCGTCGTAATAACGCAAGGATTTTCACATTTTTCTTCGTGGTCATAAATCGATATCAGACATACCCCCCCCCAAAAAAAAAAAAAATCAGAAGTCAATTTCTTTTTCTGAGAGGAAATGTAAATTTTTGTTTAAACAGAAACTTGACTTAAAGGCAGTGGATCTCATTTGCAAACATCCCCGCAGACCAGGAAAAGATAACCCATGCCCTTAGGCTATTGATGAAGGGCATGTCTGTGAAATCTGGGGGAGAGTAATTGCTTAGAATTTGAAAAATGCAAAAGAAAAACAATAGCCGTTTAGTGTACGTTCTATGGCAGGATTTTTTTTCCTCGCGAGAAAAAAAATTCAAATCAGAGTCTAACGGTCACTATAATACCACTAAAACTGAGTTTCTAGCTTCTATATTTTGCTAAAGGTTCCCAGATGGCATTTTCATCTATATGCCATTGTATTTACACAATGTTAATTTTTAGGCATGCAAAAGAGATCCACTGCCTTTAAGTGATAAAATCCAGAGCCCCAAAAATGTAGGCCTTTTACAAAATTTGGCACAGAGTTAGAAAGAGGAACATAGGGATAATGAAAGAGCACATACAAGAGCGAAACAAGGGGGGAATGGGGGCGGGTGGGCCGTATGCCTGCAAATCGCGCGGTATATTTCATTGTCTTCATTAATTGTTCATGTCCCAATAGAGCGGGAGGTTGTGACTAGCGAACACCTGGCAACGCCCACGAATGTTACACTTCAAGTATTTTAACTAGTCTAAGGTCCACGTGAGGGGCCGAGGAGCTATTTTTGTTGTTGTTTTAATATACCTGGAAATAGATTTCAATAGAAAGAGAAACTTATAATTTCTTGCACCGTCACAGGTGTCCCCGTGCGTCTAATCGATAGTAATTGATATGCGTTCGTTGAAGTGAAGACGCCGAGCATGTCATGAATAATAACAAGGTTATCTATTGTGTGAATTTGTAGTAAAGACAGGGTATACAATATCATTATTTTTTATTTACTAACTTATTAAATAATGATATAATAATAGTGAAAACTTATAGAGCGCACACACCGTTCAAGGACGCACACGGCGCTGGCCCAACAATTCCCAGAGCCACCAGGTTAATAAATAAATAATCATTATTAGTGTCGTTATCATTCTCCTTTTTCTTCTTCTTCTTCTCCTCCTCCTCCTTCTTCTTCTTCTTCTTCTTCTTCTTCTTCTTCTTATTCTTCTATCATTCTGTCTTCTTCTTCATTCTCTTCTTCTTCCTGTCTTTCTTCTTCTCCCCTCCTTTCTTCTCTTCTTCTTCTTCTTTCTTCCTATCTCGTCTCCTGCGCTTCTTACTTCAGATCCTTCGCCTTCTTCTCCTCCTCCTCCTCTTCTTCTTCTTCTTCTTCCTCCTCCTCCTCCTACTACTACTATTACTTCTTCTTCTTCCTGTTCTTGTTCTTCTTGATCTTCTTCTTATTCTTCTTCTTCTTGTTCTTCTTCTTGTTCTTGTTGTTGTTGTTGTTGTGGTGGTGGTGGTGGTTATTGTTCTTCTTCTTCTTCTTCTTCTTCTCTTCTCCTCCTTCTTCTTCTCCTTCGCCTTCTTCTCCTCCTCCTCCTTCTTCTTCTTCTTCCTTTTCTTTTTTTGTTCTTTTTGTTCTTCTTTTCTGCTTCTTTTTCCTCCTCTTCCAGTTTTTTGTTCTTTTTTGTCATTCCTTTCTTGTTCTTCTGGTTCTTGTTCTTCTTGTTCTTGTTGTTGTTGATGCTGTTGTTCTTGTTGTTCTTCTGGTTCTTGTTCTTCTTGTTATTCTCCTCCTCGTATCATTTGATTTGTACACTATAGGCAATAGGCAGGGGCGGATCCGGGTTCGGTCAAAGGGGATGAAAGGAGAACCGGGATCCAACGAGTTCTTCTAACTAGACAAAAGATGAAGAGCCAAAACGAAAACTAACTAAAAAAGCGGGCATCTACCCTTTGCGTCCCACTAAGTCTCCGCGTGATCACTGATAGCAAAATCACGCACAAGCGAAGGAGTCGATAATATGTCCAAGATGCTCACATATGTTCTTTCAAACTTATGCCTATCTCTGGAGAAAATACAGTGTATTTGGTGTAAGTAAGATCGTTCTCCACGTATTATACTAGTATTTGAAATAGGTGCTTGAATTCTAATTATGACTAAACCCATGGGTGCATCTCGCCCTGAACTCCTTCCAAAGTTCTTGCCCTTGCCGGTTAAAGAGGATCTACATGTATAGTAATGGTTTATGATGGAAAATCTTTCATCAAAATGCCACATTTCATTGGATTCCATTTGAAAGTATATTACATTTGCATGATAATGTGGGACTAATTTATTTCAAATGTAATAAATGGTTGTAGGATTGGCAGTTTGAACAGGTGAAGTTTCCACCTCCGCACCCCCCAGTTGCAATATCAACAATTAACATCGTCTTACATATTGAAATTTGTAATAGTACTTTGTCAGCAGTGGGGATTTATGTAAAGAATTTGTCAAAAAACGAAGTGTTCTATTGTTTTCAGCTACTCTCTCATGTACTACAGTGACATTTTCAGAAAACCTTCTGTTCTCAGACGATTTGAAATAAGTTGATATTAACATTTTGTTGTTTTGCAAGTACCAATCTTTTCTTTAATGTGTTCTGTCAGGAACTAGTGGTGGTGGTATAGTGGTAGTGGCAGTCGTAGTGGTGGTGGTGGTGGTGGTGGTGGTGGGGGTATAGTCCCCAATAAATGGATCCCGATTTAAAGTTTGCAATCAAAACTGATCTCAATTTGAATTTTTCAATGATACTCGCCCATATTTCGATTACGAGAAAACTATAAAAAGACCAAAAAATCATAATCTGACCAATAGGCATTACAAACTTGACTACACAAACGCAACAGAACTCAGAAGCGAGTATACTTTCCATTCGATAGGGACGATAAACGTAAATATGGGTAGCAGGATGCTGTGCTATGGTGTTTGTTTTTGCACTATATGGGCTGAAGAAAAAAAGTTATGTCGAGATTGGTTGGAATTGGTTATTAGAATTCAAAGAATCGATCAGTTTCGATATCCTTTGATCACAATAAGAAGTGACAACAGGATAGCTACACCGCAACTATGTTTATGATTGCTCTCCTTGAGCTTGTAGTCTCTTCAATACAAATTTGGTCGTTTACGGACCCCATACAACGCCAAATACGGCTAGCGTCAGAACAAAATGAAAATGCACTCTACCGCAAAGAGCGTTACTGACACCTGGGGCCTGTTTCATAAAGCTGTTCGTAAAGTTACGCATGACTTTACGATCGACTCGAATATGAAGTGCTATGTAGGTAAAAAGTCCAAGTTTTTAAATGCCATTTTAAGAAAGTATTCTTAATGTCAAGATATTGTCCCCCAATAAAATTTGCATTGGAATGCTTGTTAAATGGTTGTTAAGAGTAAAAAATGTTAATCTACGTTTGCACATTTGAACATTACCAGATATGATTTCAATAGTTTGAGAATCACATTAGTTGCCATATCAAGTCGTTCGTAAATTCATGCGTAACTTTACGAACAGCTTTATGAAACGGGCCCCAGGTCCATATATGCCTTGATCAGATGGCGTTAATGGATCGGCATATACAGTCATGTAAGATTTGACGAGGTGGGGGGGGGGGGGGTGGGGTTGGAGTGGATCGGTCCATTAGAAAATTATATGAGAATCACTTCTACTACTACTACTACTACTACTACTTTTAATTTAGGAAGAGGAGGAGAAGAAGAAGAAGAAACAGAAGAAGAAGAAAAAAGAAGAAGGAGGAGGAGGAGGAGAAGAAGAAGAAGGGGAAGGAGGAGGAGGAGGAGGAGGAGAAGAAGAAGAAGTTGATGAAGACAATAACCAGAAGAATAGTGAATAGTGGCGTCAATGAAAGCTTTGTAACCTAATTAATTTGCTCTTCAGTTTCTTTGAACCCCATTTAATCACGAATGTCTTTAGATACCAATGACACAGGGGCGTAGCTACGGGGGGGGGGCTGGGGGGCACGTTGCCCACACAATTTCGTTGCCCCCAGGTGCCCGGCACAAAAATTATGACCGGGAAAATTTTAGGTCTGGATTAGAGATTTTTTTTTGTCACTACTCCCTCCACCCCCCCCCCCCCGCTGAGCGAGCTTTCGGGCCCCCCCCCCCCGCTGAGCGAGTTTTTAGCGACTGGCGTGACCGACAAAAATTTCGAACCTAGTATATTTGGAGAACAAATTTTTCGTCACTACCCCCCCCCCCAGAATTTGGTGCCCCCTACAAAATTTCAAGGCCACTCCCAGTGCCCCCTGCTAAAAAATCCTAGCTACGCCACTGCAATAATAAACATTTGAAAGAAAAGTCAAGTTCAAAAGAGTGTCAAATTAATCATTTATTTTGGATGTCCAACACTTGATATAGATCACTCTCACTTGCCGTATACGAAGATATCCTTCCGTAGAACAGACACAGTGTTCACATTTTGTGTATAGATTCTCTGAAGTTCAGTAGTTAAATAAATTCCGAGGAAAACGAAATCGAAAGTGAATCTGAAGTAGTCAATAAATCATGAGCGGATTATGACTATGTACCAGGGGTTGAATAACTCGGGCTAAATGTATACTGTACGTGTCAAATATACCGCTGACCTTGATTCCAATATAACTGTCCAAAATTCTGAAGGGAAGTGAGCTGTTCGGTTTCTCGCCTTTTCCCGCCCTTTCTCGTATTTTCTCGCAGGCGACCCGGAAGTGAAAATACACTTTGTCGAACTAAGTCATTACTGTCAGGATCGCATAACACGCGGACTGATAAAATAGAAAGTATGTCAAAGTGATACCGAAGAATGGAAAGCAGTCTTTAATAGTGTTAAAATGATTCTGAAATCACGTACCCTGTTAAAGATTGCGTCCATGATTTGCAAAAATGAACATATCGACCAAATATGTTAAAATTGTTTATAATGTAAAGATTCACATAAATCTTCACCTCTCACTAAAGCCTTAGAGCTGAAAAGTCAGGTTTTGTGAAAATAAGTGCTGGTAACATTCAATGATTTACCGACGTAAAATGGGTAACTGAATTTGCATTTCATGCATCCGTTAAACTAGTCTGACCAAAGAGCTGGTCTGACTGAAAGACCTGATTCGTGTATTGTGAATACCTGCTGATCAAAGCTTTGCAAGGTCAAAACTTACACCGGTGCAGTGGGCTTGAATGGCAAATTTATTGCATGGTTTTATTAAGGACTTTTCACGACAGAACGATTTGTTTAAAAAGTGACAAAACAAATGCGACAAAAATGCGACCCTGCCAGGACTCGAACCTGGAATCCCCTGATTCGTAGTCAGATGCCTTATCCATTGGGCCGCCCATGTCGGAAGAGTCATTATTGTATTATAGATTGCTTAATTACATAAGCATTTGTGGGCGATTATGGTGGAAGATTTTATCTATGTGCAGATAATACATGACGGTTATTGTCTTGCCTGTGCAGCGAAGAGAGACATAGGCGTTACATTTTCGGCGTCGTCGTCGTCGACGTCGTCGGCGTCGGTATCGTCAACAATCATGCTGTATACACAATGACTTTCTCTAAGAAGTAGAATCACTGAATTCATATCAGAGATACATCTCAGGAAGGCTCAGGTCAGGTTCGAATATGAGTCAGATTTGACTAAGGTCATAGGTTAAAAAGGTCAATAAACTTTTCATCAAAACACCAATGGACAGGCAATAACTTTCAATAGTTTCTTTAGGTAGGATCGCCTAATAACCAGAGGAACATGTCATAAATCATAATGTCTCCTGTTAATTTCGAATGTGGGTCAGATTTGACCAAGGTTAAAGGTCAAAAGGTCAATAAACTTACCATTAAAACACTACCATGTTGTACACGCAATAACTTTCTATAGTTTTTTTTATTTTTTTTTAGGTAGGAACGCTTAATTCATACCAGAACCAGAGGAACATGTCTTGACGGCCCCTGTCAAGTTCAAATAGGGGTCAGGTTTGACCAAGGTCAAAGGTAACAGGTCAATGAATTTTCCATTAAAACACTATTATGTTGTACAGGCAATGCAACTTTATATAGTTTTTTGGGGGGTAGGATTGGCTAATCCATACCAGGACCAGAGGAATATGTCTTGATACATGTAGCTCTTGTCAATTTCGAATATAGGTCAGTTTTGACCACAGTCAAAGTTGAAAAAGTCAAAAGTCGAAAGGTCACCAAATTCCATGCAAAACATTGTGCTAATGTATTAACAACATTCTCAGCCAGTGTTATCTCATTTCTTAGTTGAGTCTGGAATTTAAACTACGTAAGCGCATTGTATTGTGGGATAATCTTTACCAGGGTTGGCATAATTCCCACTTTTTGTCATATTTCCCGGGTACCGTCCGATATACCGTATAATTGCCGTCTCATGTGCAAAGTCAATAGGAAAAATTATATTTCCCTTACGATTGGGTGACTGGGAAATATGCCAACCCTGATCTTTACGCCCCAGCTCGCGAAGCATGCAACGAACGTTTGAGCTATGAAAATGAGTGGCACACGCCAGGGTTGCCAGGATTTTCGATTCTCAAAACGCCAAAATTACACGCCAAATTCAGTGAAAACGCTAAATTTGCAGTTGGTGCTTTTTATGGGCAACATAACCTGATGTTATATAGAAATAACAACGTAATCAATAATTTATAACACCTTTGACACCTCTGCTGCAGCCGAAAATTTGAGTGCTGCGGAATACGGGCAGCAAGATTTTGCGCGTGAAGTAGGCCTACATGCACACCGCTTCTTTTGGATCCTTGTGGCACATATTTTACTGAAAATCCTCTGATAATCGGGTTTACAATGATTTTTAGGTATGCCATTGTAAAACGCCCCCCCCCCCCAAAAAAAAAACAATGTCGAAAAGCTATTTGGCGTGCACTTTGAATTCTTCAATGCCAAACGACATTAAAAATGGCAAATTTGGTGCTTTGGGCGTTAACAACGCCAAACTCGCTACCCTGACACACGCACGCAGCTGCAAGTGACCCGCTAAATCCGGTATACTGACATAGGCCTACCTATAGTCCTAGCCCGGACTTTCCGGAGGGAAACAGACATGGGCGTCGGCGATAGGTCTCTTGTATTGACAGAGTAGCAGAACAAATTGAGATTATTCCAAATCTCAGTGGACGGAGTAAACAAATGACTCAAAATTCAAGTTAATTAATAATCTTTCCCCCACGTTTTGGATCGTAATTGCAGAGAAGAAAACGAAGAGGAAAAAAATTCTGGCCGTATAGCCTTTATACGTCACAGTGCTCTCATTTGATTCGAAAACTTAAGTGCCGTTTTATAAGACGGATACTCAACGAAAGGATTTGAAATTAATGTGTAACAATTAAGAAACATTACCGAAACAACTCTTCTGATTTAAACTCTCAGTTTGGATTTTCGTTAGAAATCGTTTCCAATATCGCGGATGTCTGGAGTAGGCTTAAAGACAGACATTTGATTTGATTTTCATTTATTGTTCATTAGGTGTCGGGCCATACCAAGATCAGGATACAAGACACGTCGTACTCAAACGTAGACAGACAGACAGATAGACAAACAGACATACAGATATACGGACAGGAAGACAAACATGCATCGGATTGACAGAAACACGCACACGAATGGCGTATTCGTTCGTTTTTTTCAATCATAAAGACGTTTCACTCACAGACACAAAAACATTTTATCAATTGTTGTGGCTTAGGCTATATTCTCACAGTATCGTAGACTTCAGTTTTTCGGCGTTCATCCAAACCGTCGTATCGCTATACGACAGTTTGATTGACCGCGCTTCCGGGAGCGAACGCGTTCAAGCCAAAACGTATCCATCGTTCATAATACACGTAACATATACGACAGTTTGGTTTGAATGCGTTCGCTCCCGGAGGCGCGGTCAATCAAACTGTCTTATAGCGATACGACGGTTCGGATGAACGCCGATTATAGACGCAATAATTCTCGAGATTAAATGAGAAGATTTGTGCCACACGCTTTATTTATGCTGGGTGTTAGATACCATGGTTTCCATCTCATTTTCCCCTTAAAATTTGGACGACTCACGGTATGGTTAACCGACGAAAATTAATGATAAATAATATAAAACAATACAAAAACAACCAAATAAATAAGTTATAACAAGAAATAATGATTTCTTCAAATATTGATGATCTAATTTAATGTATCACTGAAATATATACATTCATTGCACATTTTACGTAATATGTCTAAGCAAGGTGTATTTCTGTTAGAAATAAATAAATGAATAAATAAATAAATAAATAAATAAATAAATAAATAAATAAATAAATAAATAAATAAATAAATAAATAAAATATGTAAATCAATCAATCAATCAATCAATCAATCAATCAATCAATCAATCAATCAATCAATCAACAAATAACGAACTAACTGACTAAATAAAAAGTAAATAACAAATCGATAAATACTGGATTGATGCATAATGGAAATAACCAAATAAATTAAAATATGTATGTATCTACATTCCATCTAATATATTTCATTTTTTGACACTGGCCCAAAAATAGTTGAATAAATCACAAACTTTTTATTACGTGATTAATAAAATTTCCCAAACCACGGACAACGGACTTCATTAAACAAACTGATCAAATGAACAAGATCACTTGCTTATATAACCTATTTCCAACTAAACCATCGTGGACTGAATAATCATCGAAAAGTATACATCAAACCAAATATTGCTTCTTTCCCACAGTCTCGATTAGGCAATTCCATTCTTCAATAAAACAATCACAGAATAACGTCATTCCTAGTTTTCTTTCACGTATAGAGCCGACAGTAAGTACGAAGAATACATGAGGGACCTAGACTCAAACTCAAGACCAGATGATCTTAGACTAACACTGCAAAAACTGGGGTGTTAAATTTAACACTCATGGTGTTGCACAATATAGATGCCAGACGTGGTGTACCATTTTAACACCACGGGTGTTAACACCAAACGAATTATTTCAAACACCAAGAGTATTGGCTTTCACACCACGGGGGTTGAAAAATCAACACCTTTCCGGTATTCATATTGTGCAACACCTTTGGTGTTAAATTTAACACCCCAGTTTTTGCAGTGAACCAACCATAGATAGAGACAAGAACAAGACATTCTTTTTTTCAAAAGACATAATTATTCAAACGAGCTCTTAAAGACACTATATAACACTGTGGAAGACCCGTTTAAAAAATTGTCGAACTTTGCTATCTGACTATCTGACAGTGTTTGAATGGACAAATAAACACCGTAGAACACAAAAGTTTGGACAGTTATGCTGTCACTAGTGCAATATGTGCAGATACAAATTGGCACATTAATTTTATATCGGGCGATAGGAAATTCTGCAACACAGCAGTCTATGGAGAAAAGCTGGAATGGTCTCTCAATGATTTTCACTTTTTTAAAGCACTTAATGATTGTTTAACACCGTAATTTTTTCAGGGCTTCATTTTTAGACTGTATCAAAGACACTAGACTAGTAGCATGGGGAATCATGTAGCTCAGATTTTTTTAAACTGGAAACATTGTTATACAGTGCCTTTAAAAGTGGTGGTAAGTTTCATCTTTTCTGATGGGAACCAGATTGTGCTTTACGGCGTTTAAAAAATGACGATAATATTCTTTTTTATTTACACTTAAAGATTCTCATTTGAATTTTCAAACAAAAGACGAAATATTTTCGTATATAGGAAATACGAGGTCAGGCTCAAAAAGCTCGTAACGTTGATTAAACGAAATAAAATTATAAATGCAGACCTCCCAACCATTTTGAATTTGAAAGAAAGAATCTGCATTTTTACCATTCCCTGCTCTTGTGTTGATATAATTTTCCTATTTTTCTTGATAATGTTAAGTTGTGAAACATGTTTGATGGCACATACCTATGTAACTGACCAATCACCTTTCAAGGAGTGACCAACCATTCAACGAAAAGGGTGTGAGACGTCACATAACCTTAGAGGGGGATGTTTCTTTTTACATTGCGCAATTGTTTTATCTTGTTTATTGGTCAATATTTGTTGAGCCAAACTGTACCATCTTGGTAAACTCGCTGTCCGATCAGTGGGTTTTATGTCTGTTGTAATTTTTACAAACAAATCAAGGGAATTTTTTTTTTTTGTGAATTCGCCTTATAGTATATAGACAGTCATTTTATTCACCCACTCTCCCCCAAAAGTTGGCAAAAATATTCTCATGAACAGTGTAATCCAGCAATTTCCATCCCTACGTCATTCCCCCAAAACAACAACATTTCCTTCTTAAGAAAAACAACGACACATTTTGCATTATTTACGACCAAAGAA
This sequence comes from Eucidaris tribuloides, assembly GCA_001188425.1. Classification (NCBI taxonomy): domain Eukaryota; kingdom Metazoa; phylum Echinodermata; class Echinoidea; order Cidaroida; family Cidaridae; genus Eucidaris; species Eucidaris tribuloides. The sequence goes on along the minus strand of JZLH01S0174612.1, from coordinate 34,056 downwards.
ACCCCGCCAATTCTGCCAAGTAATTGAGATTTATTTCACGAAATTTCAACACCCATGCAGACAGTAGCATATAAACGTCTGTCCGAATCGAAAAATCTCGAATAATTGGCGCTGTTACAGAAAATTCAATATAGAAACCTCGGAAACATACTGGATAATTATCGTGAAATCTTACAAATTTATATAGCTTGCTCTTTTTCAAAGAAGTCCCCCCCCCCCCCCCGACGGTTGTTTGGGGCAATTATGCTCACTAGTGTCTCTCAACAAATAGATCCACTAACTCGAAAACGGCTGTTCAAATTGGCACGCAAATCAACGATAAAACGACTACTATATTCTTCTCGTTAACGTGTTGTTTGTCCACGCCAGAACTTGACATTCATTTTCTCCACATGCAACTTTACGAGTGAAAATGCCATAATTTTATTTCGCTAAATTTATCACGCTTCATACAGAGTAGCACATGATGGAACGATATTAAATAAAAGAATAAATACACTTGAATCTTGTTCAGGTAATCTAGTGAATAAATTCATACATCTTACCCAAATGACAATAAATATGCAAAATTTCCGGGCATTTTGAAGGAATTCCCGTGTAAGAACGTCGTAAAAACCCGGCATTTTTTCAAGGATATGCGATTTAAGGATATGTCGTAATATACTGCAGTTTGAAATTCTATCCACCTTAAATCAAATATACCAATACATTTCTTTGTTCAGGCCTTCTCTCCTCAAGGAAAAAAATCCGGTAATTATGAGCGAATGTATTATTGTACGTTATTGTGTTCACGGAAATTATACTGGAAAGTGATCGCTTGTGACAATATGTGGCGAGACAACAGGTCGCTTACTTTAGGGTCTGTGTCGTATAGGATTGTGACGTGTTGTCAGGCTGAACTTGTCCATCATTTTATTGTTTGTGTTGGATCGACGAGATAGTTGGCCAATAATACTGGAAGGAGGAAGGATACAGAGGAAGAGAGTCGGGGCGGGGGGGGGGGTGGGCGCCAGGGTATAATCTTAGAGGGTGACGTATCATGGTCATACAGCGACGCGACAAGCAAAGAAAGAATAAGGAGAAAGAAAGCTTCTCGGGTCCATCTGAATCATGGTTGCCAGGTTTTCCGATTCTCAAAACGCAAAAATTACATGCCAAATTCAGTTTTAAAAACCCTGCCAAATCTGCATGTGATGCATTTTATGGGTAGCATAGCGTTTGAAACCTCTGCCGCGGGCCCGCAGCCGAAAATTTGAGTGCTGCGAGTCAGATTTTGCACGTGATGGAGATGCGCACATCCTTGTGGCACGTAATTATTTTTCTGAACTGCTGAAAATCCCCGGAAAATCGGGTTTTATAATGATTTTTAGGTATGAATTCTTCAGTGCCAAACGATATTAAACAACCCGCCAAATGTGGTGTTTTGGCCTTAAAAACGCCAAACTGGAAACCTTGATCTGAATAAACATCACGGCCAATTAAGTCATATCCGTTCACGGCCAAAGAAGCCAAAATCTCGGGGGGGGGGGAGGGGGAGGGGGATTTCCCCAAAACACTAACTAACCTGATTGTCCCCCCATGTGGCGCTGTTCATGGGGGGAGGGTACTGAGTGTTTTTTTTTTTCGCTGATTTGTTTCACTCCCTCACTATCGCAGCCAGGAAGGGGGGGGGGGCGGAAGGGATAATTCTTCCCAATAATGAATGAAAACGGCATTTGGGGGAGCTTCGACGGTACACTCACTGGCGTAAATCCGTGACGTCATCCTATTCATCGGGGGGGGGGGGGTGAATGAATAGACCATCCCCCCTGATGAATAGGATGGCATCACGGATTTACGCCAATGGAATGTCTGGAGACATCGTGAAACCCGCTTGAATTTCTAATGAACCCACAATTCGGAATTGTGCAGGAAATAAAGTGTTTAAAAATTTCAGAACAATTTTTAATGGTGAAGGGAGACCGACCCCCCTCCCACACACACCTACCGTATATCCTGTGGCCTCGAGCGAGTATACATGTATAATGTTGTACGTGATGTGTGCACGCACGTGTGTGTGTGTGTGTGGGGGGGGGGGGTCTCTGTGCATGTTACATAATTTTAGTTTTGGATGTACACGTGCCTGTGGACTGCTCCAATACTCAAACCCCCCCCCCCCCATATATGCCATTTCCCCGTCTACAAAGTACCCAATTTGGAATGATGATCGGGTGGAAGAATTGCAAGTAACGCATGATTTCTTTGGCTTTGTTGGGCATCTTTTTGATAAATTAGTTTAATTTTATTCAATAAATATTTATAAATTTTACTTTGGGGAATATTTTAAGGCATCTTTTTTTATTTTTGTTTGTTCAAAATGCTGTTTTCCGCGTTATACCTTTAATTCCGTGATTTCCGCGGAAAACCTCGATCTTTACGTATAGATATATAGGTAGATAGATAGATGGATTGATCATATTAACTGACCGATTGATTGATGTATGGATTGATTGATTTCGGTGGATTTAACCAAGGATAATCCACATAGCCTTATAACCTTTTTATTTATAGTAGGGTCTGTAACGGGTACAGCTGTATAAGTTTGAAATTACAGAATGGTGGGAATGTGAGAATGTGTATACCCTTGTTTTCCCCAACAATCAAACAATTGACATACAACTTTACAGGTCTGTCATGTTTACTAAAAAAAAAAAAAAAAAAGAGTATAAAATAAGGCCAAGATTCCACGAAGACTAAGGGTCAGATGTATATTTTCCGAGGGTAAGGGAAATCCTTTGCAGGTAAAGTTTCCATTAGTTTCGTACCTTGATTGTTCTCCAAGCCCCGGATTTTGATATCGAGTTACAACGATTGCATTGCGTATCGATAGTTGTATCGGTCAGTGGCAAGATCGCCAAAGAACGATGCCCATGGAGTCATTTTGCTCAGATCGCCATCTGTCATTGTATTTGTAATTTAGAGCCGAGACCAGAAAATTGTCATTTTGTTACATCACCGAAAGGCCCAACATTTCTTAGTATCAATTCAATGGAAATCTACATGCCTCTAGTTTACGAAAATAATATCTTAACTTTCAAGGCTTGATCATTACCATGATTTCTACATGATTTCACGTGATTTCTACATCACATGATTATTTTTCCCGTAAAAAAGTAGTGCCGAAATTTTTGTTTTCTCCAAATCCCAGATCCAAAATTTTCCCGGTCACGCCAGCCGCCAAAAACTCGCTTAGCGGGGGGAGGTTTTTTTCCGGTCACGCCTGCCGCTGAAAAATCGCTCATAGCGACGACCAAAACCATTTTTTGCCCACCAAATTTTGTTTTTTCCTGCCAAATTAGTCGGCAAACCACCATTACAGACTCAGACTTATGCACACATGTAAATTCGTGGGGGGGGGGGGGAAATTTGATATTGTGTCCCCCACCTTCAAAATCGTGGGGGGATTTGCGCCCCTGTGTCAAGGTTACTTCAAGTCAACCTACTGCTCGTGACAAAATTATCCATGAAACGGCACTGATATTTTGGACAAAAGTAATTTGAATTGAATCAAAGTTATTTGATCACAAGGGCAACATTCAGAAAAGGCGTTGGAAGTTTTAAAAAAATGTCATTTTTGTAAACTAGAAAAATGTAGCCTATTCCCATGGTACCAAGAAAACATTGGGCCCCGGGGTGGGGGTGCTACGGAAATTCAAATAAGGTGTTTTTTTTGGAAATTGGCTCATGGACTATTATGGGATGTTCACACGTAACAGTTTACAACACGTACTTTGCAGCAGACGTGTTTCGCGTTTCAAGTGGAAATGTATGACGCGCCATAAGCCGTCGTAATCGAATGCAGATGTCAAAGGAACACGTTGAATCGCATGTAATGGGGTTGCGCAATGTGTAGGTGTAATGAGTCAGTTTGGCAAAACATCTTTCACAAACCTGGATGAGAGTTTATTTATATTCTCGATTTTGACACTTAAAAGGAAGGATGTTCTTTAAACGATGAATACACAGACAAAGAACAGAAACTGAGAGTGAGAGTGAGAGTATAACGACGCATTCTTTCACTCGTTCTTGATCTTATTTCGAAGTAAGAAATATTGGTTCCAAACTTGCGAAATTGATATAAGACAAACATTCACCAAGGTACTGTTAGAAACTGTTATACATCTGAGAGGAGTATTTGACAAAGTCTACGCATGCGCTTTACGAAAATATACGGTTTTATGAGCTTATTTTGACACTCTGTTAACACTATTCTCTCGTGGAATGGACATTTAACAATCATTTAAAACCTATAATTAACAAATTTCTTCAAAAAAGGTGGACCTTTAGAGGTTTATGATATGATTGGGGGGCAGTCCTCAACTTGGGGTAATACTATTCTAGAATCAAGTAAACTATGCAAGGATTCTGATGTGAAAATCTTGTAGTCTTGTAGCTCTCTATGGCTGCTATTTTTATCGGGGCACGAGAGATTTACAATACTATTATGTTCATGCTTGATTCTCCTTAAGTAAACAAATTAGAGACAAATCCTTCCAGCTGGGATGTCCACTCCAGCCGGTGTATAGTTGGTATATATTTCAACTCAGTTGGTAGTTGGGGCATTTTCAAGTGTTCCCAATAATGTCACTAACCTTTAAGATTGTTTTTTGACGGGGGGGGGGGGTGCGTACGAGCCTCTCCTCAAGCTACGTGACTGTGACATGAATGTTGATAATCCTCCCTCTATCACGATCATTATTATCGTGGCTTAGTGGGTAAAGCCGTGGTTTCCCGATTACGAGATCAGCGGTTCGAATCCTGCTGCCGCGTTTGTGTACCTAATTGGGTATAAGCCACTTCATCTACATTACCTGTCCAAAAATGAGTATAAATGGTTACCTGAGAGGACCGAGCAAGTAGTCACTTGTGAATGAACTTGCTCCTCAGTGCTTTTTCGGGCAGCCGGGCTAGGAATACTCCCCAGGGAGTGGAGGTGGCGCACATTAATGTGCAGGCTTGACATGGGTCCAATGATCAGGGGGTAGTGTGTGAAGCCGTGTGAGCCAGTGTTTACGTATGGGTACAATACAATAAACCCGCACCCTTTGTTTAAACCTTTAAATAGAATATCCTGTTTTATCGACTGAAAATCCCACTTTCTATGAAACATTTTTGCAGACACTAATGGTGACATTTTCTGAAAATCTTGGATCCTTTTGTTTAAAAATAGCACCCTAAAATTTCACGACAAAAAATAAAATTCGATGTTCCCGACATCCGCATTTTGTAATCAAGGTCGGTTTGTTCAACAGTTACACCTTCACACCTTCTAAAATGTTTTTTGTTTGTTTTATTTTCAAACCAAAATTGAAATATCAGGGAATACAGAAAATAAGTTAAATTAAACGTAAATTTTGGCTAAACCGTTTAAGATTCTGATTTTTCAATAGTTGATCAAATTCTCTTTGTTTGCCAGTTTTGTTTTTGTTCGTGTTTCGATCAAATACAGTTGCCTCGTGTTATCAGGTATGCAGGGGCTATAGTGATGCAACATTCCTTGGAATAAAAACAACAACAACAAACGTTTAACAAGGGCGTAGGCTGATTTGGGCATGGGGAGGTGCACATCTTGGCTTGGGGAGGTGGAACGGGGAGGTGCACATCTTAGGGAGGTGGAACTAAAGTTGAGAAAATCAGGCGTTGAAAGCAGAAAAGGTGGTACAAATTTCTTTTTGC
>JZLH01S0174612.1:8287-25801 GCA_001188425.1 Eucidaris tribuloides | reverse complement strand
TTATTATTATTATTATTATTATTATTATTATTATTATTATTATTATTATTATTATTATTATTATTGTTATTATTATTATTATTATTATTATTATTATTATTATTATTATTATTATTATCTGACAAAATACAATCACGAATCTAGATTTTAATGCGTGAGTAACAGTGTAATATGTTTAATTGTAGTGATGTTGAAATTATATTGTAGATGTACAGATGTATGGCTGGATCCAGCGACAATTAAGACCCTCTTTCCTTGATTTGGTTAGAAATCTAAAATTAATGTAATTCTGACTTCCCATTTTTTCCTAATACAGTTTACGTTATCAAAAAAAGATGATGTATCGTAAAGCCTTGTGTTATATTTTACTGCTTGTAGTTCTTATCAAAGTATGCAGAGTTTTATCACGATGAAATATAATATATTATTGATTATTAATCCTAATGACCTTTAGTCTATCACATCAGTACACAATATAATGAATCAAGGCAGTAAAAATCAGGGTTGGCGATCTAAAGCACATATTTAAATCATGATTTGAAGAAAAAATCAGTGATTTAAATCAAATAAATCGATTTGATTCAAATCACCCCTTCCAAATAATAATTACCCTGGTAAAAATCGTTAAACCACTGTAATTTAAAAAAAAAAACACAGGCTGTTGAAATTATTGCGTTGTAATTGAAATCCGCCTATATGCAAACAAACGCGCAACTCGAACAAAAAACTTTGTCCATGGCGCGTTTTTAGATTTAAGACTAACCCGCATCTTTTATTTGCAGCTGCGCCCATCCTGGAACATTATGTGTCCACAAAAATCTCATCATAACATCATTCACTTTCCCATGTAAAAACAGGAGGGAAACAACGAGAAACAAAGATTCCACAGCTATATAGCCTATATGTATCTGTTTGTAAGTTCTGAAGACACTTGATCTGTTTACAACCTGTGTTGGTTCTTTAAAGTTTCTTGTATAATATGTAAGTCCACCACTTTCATAAGCCCTGTTCCAGTGTATACATGTAGTATGCATACTATATACGCAACATTTTTGTTGTTGTATATTGCATAGTTTTTTTTTTTGATTGCACAACTGTCTAAGTTCTAGATACTAAACGTGATAGAATTCTGCCAATTTTCAGTTGTTACTTGGCGACTTTTCTCTCTTGAAAAAAACCCATACCCTTCTGCCAAAATTAATTATTGTAACGTTCGAAAAACAGTGAAATAAATTAGCAAATTAAAATGAAATCGGGCAAGGAATTAGGAACTTATGGGCTCTTTCAAATCTAGTTTTTAACACAGTGCAAATTTTGAGAGCGTTTATTATGCAAGTTTCGGATAACTTTACCCATTCATTCTTATACACCAATTTCAGCATTTGTTAAAACTTTTCTTGTGATTTTTGAATGTAGACAAGGAGATAATGTCAATCACAAGAAAACCAGCAAAGCTGAAAGTTGTCCACAATTCAGCATGACAAGCATGGCTAATTTGTCTATTCCCCAACGGTAATCACCATAGTCTTCTGAATTAAGGCCCTACAACTTCCGAATTTCTTGTCCGATTTTGTACTAAAGTTTCATCAATATGAGTTAATAATCGTATATCTTGATTTGAAAGTAACTGGAAATGGGGGTTTGGTGTTTTCTTTAAAACAAACAAATTCCAACCTGCCCGATGTGGTTAAAGGAGATCTTTAAGATCACGTGGTGCAACATAATAGAATGTTGTCACTGGCGGAAAAGTACGGAGCCCTGCAATGGACATAATGAAAAAAATAGTTTAATTTCGTTGAAACATCACACAGTGTCCCTTCCCGGCCTCCGTATTCAAGGGTATTCAGACACCAATTTGTTTTATTTTATTTTATCTATTTATTTATTTTTTTATGAACCAGGGAGTCGAGATCATTATTGTTATCAAAAATTATTTTCGTGGTGGTAGTTGGCGCTAGTATAGAAGACGGCGTTGTTTGGTTTACACGTGATGTAAGAGAAAAAAAATACCCCATTAAACAGGAAAAATGAGCAGGGCCGTGGGATAGTTTTTTCTCCTTTTTTTGTAGGGGGTGGTGTAATATTTCTAGCACCCCTACTCCCAGGGACCCATGAAACATCCCTTATTGTTTCAAGGTGTCTAGTGGCTGAGCCCACCGTACAAAAAGGTTGGGTACCCCCGAAAAAGGTTGGATACCCCCCGGAATCCCTGGTGCCTGAACCTGAGTTTAAATTTCGTTGTGTGCCTACCTACACAAAGGCCGCTAACTGTATTCATGGCGGCCTATGCGTAGACACACGACATACAGTTAACGGCCTTTGCGTAGGTACACGACATACAGTTAACGGCCTTTGCGTAGGTACACGACATACAGTTAATGGCCTTTGCGTAGGTACACGACATACAGTTAACGGCCTTTGCGTAGACACACGACATACAGTTAATGGCCTTTGCGTAGGTACACGACATACAGTTAACGGCCTTTGCGTAGGTACACGACATACAGTTAACGGCCTTTGCGTAGACACACGACATACAGTTAACGGCCTTTGCGTAGACACACGACATGCAGTTAACGGCCTTTGCGTAGACACACGACATACAGTAAACGGCCCTTGTTAATGCCAAGGCGCCGGAAGCGGGGGGGGGGGGGGGCGGCAGAGGGGCAATTTCGGGGGGGGTAAAACGAGTTTTTTGCCCCCCCCCATGTGCCCCCTGAAAGGTGAAAAATAAATAACAAATCAATTATTAAACAAGAAAAAAATGAACCAATAAGGCAATTTTCTTGTCTAAAATGTGTCAATTTCATAACTGAAAGATGCGAAATTTTCGCCCCCAACGGGGCACTTACACTTATAAGTAGATTTAGTGTATAGATGATATGGCCTCGCCTTCGACGAGTGTGCCCCCGTGAAACATACCTTTAGTAAACCCTTCATTTTGTTTCCTTTCTTCTAAGCTTTCTAGCAATATCAGAGTATTTTCCATTGCTTGAACAACGCGGTCACGTTTAAGCTTGTAATATGAATACATTTCAGACTAAAACCGAATGGCAAAGTAAAAGGGGCTCTGCAATACAAATGATATCTATATTGCTCAAAGAATAATACATATTGGCTAATAAGCCCACATCATTTGTGACATACATGTAGGTACGTTCATGAGAAATGGTGATTACTATGATTCTGAGCTCTCGCTCAGGTTGTTCTCGCATATAGCCTATGTATAAATTAATGTTTCTGAAAGGATATTGCATGACAAATGTGACTTCTGTTATTTTGAGTCAAAACGAGCGTAATCAGGGGTAATACAAAATTTACTTGATCAGACGTGAACATCTGTATACATTCTGAAGCGCTCGCTTGTTCTGCTCGTACTTAGTAAAATGAATAGTTTTCATAACCTTCGCAGGTAATTTTTTATTATATTTAATTCCCTAGAAATTTGTTTTTGAATGCTCTATAAACGCAACTTTTAAACTTTATTTTTACAAAGAGTCCCTATTTATGAAATGCCTAGAATCACGTATTTTCTATGTCTATTTTCAAAATTTTCCTGCCGTGGGAGGGGGTATCCCCCTCCCACACCCTCCCCCGCTCGGTTGATTCGCTCTCTCGCAAGTATGTCTACCAAATTTCAAGTAAAAATGGTATTTACCATGCCTAGAAAACGTCTTTGCTACGCGTATTTTCATAAAGTTGTGGGAGGGATACCATTCTCCCCAGTTCGGTCGCTTCGCTCCCTCGCATAGTATAACAACTTAATACATACTTCCTGTACATCGTTTTGAAAACCTGACTGCACTATCCCCAGTAATCTCTATAAAATGTGGCCTACCTTTAAAATATGTATTTACCATGCCTAGAATCACGTCTTTTCTATGCGTATTTTCAAAAAGTTCCTAACGTGGGAGGGGGTATCCCCCTCCCATACCCCGGTCGCTTCGTTTACTACGAAGTATGACCCCAATTACAGTTTTTCACATACTTCCTCTACATCTTTTATGAAAAATTGACTACAATGATCATCCCTAATAATTTTCAGAAAGTATACCTTTAAAATATGTATTTAGTAATTTACCATGCCTAGAATGACGTCTTTTCTATGCGTATTTTCAAAAAGTTCCTAACGTGGGAGGGGGTATCCCCCTCCCACACCCTCCCCCGCTCGGTCGCTATACTCTCTCGCATGTTTCCGTCAAGCCCCCAGTAGACCCCTAAAATTTCTACTCTAGAACCGCGCCTGCCCACACCCTCCTCCCCGCTCGGTCGCTTCCCTCCCTCGCCGAGGATCTCACAATATTTCACAAATGTGCCCCCATCGAGATTTTGCCCCTCCAAAACTGAAAGTGTTCCGGCGCGCCTGTGTGTACACACGACGATTTGGTGTGTGTATCAATGTAGTTACCATGCATGCATTTTTTGAAGAAAAGTAATGATGCGAACAATGCACTTTACGATTTTTTTTTTAAATTGAAACAGCGACTAGTATACCTGCAAAAATATATATTTTGAAAATGATCGTATGCACGTGACACCATGTCACTTACGCATGTCACCGAGTGCACATTATTCTGTATATTACAAAGGTTTAGTTTGGTATAAACCTACTGTAGGATAATTTTATGTTTAACCAAAAAAGTGCTATAGAATATGCTTTTTAAGTTCTAACCATTTTGGAAATAAATGAATGCGTGATATTGTGCTCAATATCCATTGCATCCTATACAAACAAAAATGCTGTACCCGTACATGTGACATGATTTGAAACATTTATTTCATTTTTTATTTTTTTTTGTCGAGGCGATGTTATTTTGAAGGTACCCATCTTGCACGCTGCACGCACCGCGCGGACGCCGTATATATTCACGGATGAGTGAGTGTTCGCACGCGGTGCGTTGTGCGCGCTGTGATCTTTACCGTATGTGGTCATAAAATATCAATCATTAATTTTTGTAAATCGTAAGGGTATGACTCCGTTCAAACTTTACCGCTCATGTTAAAACAATGAAATATACTACATTTCATTGTGTAACACAAGCACCAGTTTACACAAAGAATCCGCTCTTCTACAACTATTAGGCCTACAGTGCAATTAGGGTGACGCCGCGTGCAAGTGCAGTAAACTATACATTGTGCGCACAAATGCTATTTTTTGTTTGTTCTTTACTACGAGGTACCCGTAACATTCATACACGTATGCTATGTGCAACACAACGAGAACTCACTGAATGGCACCACGAAGGACAAGGCCTATACTGGGAAAAATGTACCTCAGAAATCAACCCCATGCAAAAAAGGCAAATATTAAACAAAAAATAGTGCTTGGGTTCTAGTCTATAAAATGAGGGTAGGGTGGCGTGTGCGCGGATCGTTTGTTTCTCTTTGAGCGGTATATTGTTTGGTAACGAGGAAACGAAATGATAGAAAAGATCATTTTGAAACTTGTTAGTTGTATAATATATAACCAAATTCTCTTTAAAACCTTCCGTGCGAGCTTTTGACAATAGATTTTTTTATTTGCTCGCAGTGTTAAATTGATTGTTATTCGTTTGTGCAATGTGGTGTAAAATATAGCCACCATTTCCGCGATGGTCTATACCCTCTCAAATCCAAATGAAAACTACGCTTGAGTTTTTTTGTTTTAATTGTGTAATAGCGTGTTTGAAATAAACGTGGGAAATTTATTTTAGAGATAACAGGTGATTTATGCTATTTTTTATTTTACATTTTGCTTAAACGGACCACTACCCATATATACCTCTATATTTGTGCAGTATCCGGGAGTACAGCTGGTTCGTATAGTTAATTGCAATTATTGTTTTTGTACTTTTCGCGGGTTTGGGAGTCGACGGTACACTCTAACGAGAAAGTACAAACAATTTGATGAAGATCATTCACGAATCACACATTAGGCGTTTTCGTTGATTCTCCCTTTTGTCCACGAGCAGTGATTGAGTAGGCCTATACATAATTATACGACACAAACAGCGAAAATTTGAACATTTCACATTGCTGTATATGCTGGTATAGAGTCAGTCATGTACGTACAGGCAACGATTTATCGGTACATTTCGGGTTAAAAGTTTCATCGTATATCATATACATGATATAGGGGAAATAAAAGTGGTCATACATTCATTGGTAATAGGCATTTTTTAAATGTATATCAAACAGTGTACTCGTGATCGAACTATATTGAGACAAAAGAGTGCATGTCGTTTGACGATATGTTGTGTCATGATACTAAACTATTTAATTCGTCTTCTAATTGTAATAATCATTCTAATGAATATATTTTATTCACTCTGAAAAAAACATACTTGCGAAACTTGACTTTTTGCAAAGTTGAAACAATTTTGTATTTCTACCCACAAGTTTTACATTCAATAATATTTTTAAAACTAAAATCGGAAAATTTGATTAATTAATTAATTGTTAGCCAAATTCGTTATCTGGGTAATTCTTCCGTACATCTGTCTTCAGCAAGTGTCATCAATGGCCTTCACGGATTTTAAGGTGTTTTCTGTGACGTAACAACGATTAAATATATGAATGAAAGAGATTATTCAGGGATTTATAGATTTATACATGGAATTATAGATCAGCAGTTGTGATCTTAAAAATACAGAGAGCGTCATATGAATAAATCCATTACATCACATTTCACCTCTTCGAATAATCAATTTCCTTAATCTAACGGGTACATTTATTATTTATAATTGCACTTCATGTTTATTATGTTTTATGTGTAAGCTTATGTCCGATTAATTTATATCTTTGTCATGTTCTTAAAGGTGCCCTTACACACAAAGCTTTGCTTTTTAAAGGTGTCACCTGTTACTTTACATTGTTTTGATATTTTATATGGATTTTTATTGGAAAATAAATGTGAATTGAATTGAATTTAATTGAATTTGAATTTGTCCGCCTTGGGCTATTTAACAAAATATGTCAGTTGAGAGCCTGTGTATTTTGATCCAATTTTCATGGTGTCACTTCCGGTAATCATAAATAACCTGGTTGGTTGTGTCGCTGCCCGGAAAGCAGTAGTTGACAGGTTTGAGTCCCATGGTTCTTTTTTCTGACATGTTAAAATTATACAGTGTGTCTAAAAAATAATGGTGCAAGTAAAAGGCGTCCTCTTTGGTAATGAGTTAAACAGTTTTGTGACTTCATGCTTTCATCACCATCAAGGGCATAGTCTTGGCTTTCAAATGCCGTTTGTTCTGTTCAGTTTGCCTTTTTCAATCCTGAGATATGCTTGCAATTAACAACGAAAAGGTAAAATTACAAAGCTAAGATTTTGCTCTTGACGTTGACGTAAACATTTGTCACCGCAGTATTTTCTAACTGTCGAAGAGGTCGCTTTTCACTTGAGCAATTTTTTGAGACGTGCTGCATTATGTCTCAAAAAATTGTGCAGGTAAAAACCGCCCTCTCCGGCCACTAGAAAATGCTTTTGTGACATGATACTTACATCAACGTCCAGGGCAAAGTCTTAGCTTTCACATGCTACTTGTTCTGTTCAATTTGTTTGTTTTAATCTCGAGATAATAAACAACAAAAGGGTGGAATCACAATTGTGTCACTTTTACAAGAGACTGTAGTAAAAGTGGCACCATTGTGATTTTACCCTTTCTTATTTAAATTAACATATCTCAAGATTAAGACAAGTAAATTTAGCCAAACTAACGGTATTTGAAAGCTAAGACTATGTTCTTGATGTTGATGTAAGCATCGTGTCACAAGAGTATTTTCTCATTGCTAAAGAGGGCAGTTTTCACTTGCACAATTTTTTTGAGACACACTGTAGATCAGCAGTTGCGATCTTAAAAAATATAGAGAGCGCCATATGAATAATTCTATTACATCACATTTTCACCTCTCTGAATAATCTCTTTCATTTATAAATTTTAACGTTGTCACGTCAAAGAAAACACCATAAAACCCGTCAAGGCGATTGATGACGTGTGTAGATACGGAAGAATCAACTATAGACAACAAATTTGGATAAGAATTATTGCCCGAGATAAAGCGAAAACTATCAACACGAGAAGAGTTATTTTGATGAACAAATATTAAATCAACAGATTTACTATCAACATTCATGAAAAATAAATAAAGTTTAGATGTAATATAAAATCTACAAGGAATATCCTAAACGATATCATCGGAAAGAAAAAAAAGAACAAAAAACAACTAATTTCACGATAAATTGTTATATTCCTTCTGATAATAAAGACACTGCTGAAACTTTCAAATCATTTTGTGTAAACATTGGCCCAAATTTAAGAGTAGAAATAAAACAGGTACAAAAATAGTTTTTCGAACTTTCTTCCACATCATTTTAATCAATCTGTATTTATAAATCCTGTATACTAACCCCACAAAAGTTATAAATTTTACAAAACAATTAAATTCCAGTAAATCTTAAGGACATGATGGCATCAGTACGTCCTCACTTCCCGTTCTCCTCTTCTTCTTCCTCCTCTTCCTCCTCCTCCTCCTCCTCACCACCACCACCATCCCCCTCCTCCTCCTTCTTTTTCTTTAGTTGTTGTTCTTCTTGTTCTTCTTGTTCTTGTTCTTCTTGTTCTTGTTCTTCTTCTTGTTCTTGTTCTTCTTCTCGTCGTCCTCATCCTTCCATTTTTTCTCCTCCCCCTCCTCACCACCACCACCACCATCACCACCACCACAACCACCACCACCACCACAACCACCACCACCTCCTCCTTCTTCTCTTCCTCTTCCACCACACCACCACCACCACCACTACCACCACCACCACCACCACCGCTACCACCACGACCACCACCTCCTGCTCCTCCTCCCGGGACGGCGCCAGGGTAAAATCTCAGGAGGGGTGAAAAATCTGTCGGAAACTTGTGCCCCCCCCAAAAAAAAATAACCTGCCAAATTACAAGCCAAATAGCATTAATTTATAAAAAAAATATATATAGGGGTGGCCGACTCCCCCCCCCCCGTAGCGCCGCCCCTGTCGTCCTTCCCTTCGTCTTCCTCCTTTTCTTCTTCTCCTTCTTTCTTCCTCTTTTTTGCTCTTCTTCTTTCCTTTACCAATTACCCTTCATCCCCTTTTTGCTTCCGTAAGTATTCACTCTCCTTTTGTGGTAAACGAACAAATATAAAAACAAGAAACAAGAAAAACGAGCTAATGATGATATTGATTAAAAAAAAGATCGTCGTTTAATTACAATATCACATTTGGAGGAAAAATCAATCGTGTATCCAATAAATAATTTAACATTTTTAATTTTAATTTTATTTCATTCCAACAGAACCCGGCCAACAACCTCGACACCAACCACCACACCGTTCCGTGCACTCCACACCTCCCGGGTACCAACCGGTCAGTAGAGCTCACCACACATCTCTCCAGCGTCTACCGCCACTATCGTCTCTGATCACCCCCATAACGTCAACGGTACCCGGTCAAGCTGCTCCCGTGTCATCGCCCGCAGTGACGTCACAGACCGCTGGTGCCGTGGGAGGTGCGCGAGCCGACGCCGCGCTACCTTCACGAACGCAACAGCAGCAGCTGCTGTCTGTGGTGCAAGAATCCCGGCACCGTAGTTCGATGATGGTGCACCAAGGGCACTTATTCTCCACGTATTACCAGCAGAGCCAGCGCGTTCTCAGTCAGCAGCACCTTGTAGATCCCGGTGTCCGCATACCGGTGCGCCGTGGTGTGCAAGCATCCATGCCACGACTTGAGTCGGTTCCCATGGTGACGGAAGCTTCACAACAGCACGTACAATCAACGCAAAGCGAAGCATCGATGCCTGGTTCGGTGCGAATTCCGAGCTTCTCCGCTTCGAGTGCTCGCACGTCACCGGGCGGGATGTTCCCCACCGGGCAGACATTGCCCCAATCGCCCCACTATGCCCAGTCGCACCCACCAGCAGTCATGTCCAGGCAGACATTTCCCCCGCAACATCGGGGTCGTCAGGGTCTTCCTCAGGGTCAAAGATCAATGTCCGATGTGAGCGCCAGATTGTCACCAACGTCGCCGACAAGTCCGCAAAACATCACGCATGCGCAAAGACCACTACCATCACCGTCGTCATCGTCGTCTTCGCCCTTTCACCCAGCCGCCATCAAGCGGGAAGGTGACCAGTTCTCTCCTCCATGTGGCATGGCTGCTTCTCCGGTAGGCACAATGCAGTACACGTCTCAACAGATCCCGAAGACCATGGAAACAACTAGTGCAGTCTCTTTTGCAATGGGTCGCGGTAAGTGGCTAAAATTTCCAATTTTTCGATCATCATTTCTAGATTTTTCATCATTTAGTAATTGTTACTGAAAATGCGATTGTGAAAATATATCCCCACGCATCCTTTTCTCTGACGATTTTTCTTACAATATACAATTCGTAGTTACAATGTGATAGTGTGTAACTTTGTGCAAAGTAGATGCGTGCGCACTACCATGCATGTGATTACGTCATCTTCAAGTTTCGACGAAACGCCGCTCGGAATCATGCACGTGCGCAGTACGCTCGATTTGCGAAATGTGCGCATTGATGTGGTACAGCGTTCTTCCTTCTTGTTTTACCCATTCAACGATCAAGGGGCATAAAACTGTGACGTATATGAGTCGTATGAAAGAATATATTCCCAATTTACGAATAATTTGTGTCGTAAATCATAAAAGTAAAATTGGAATGGTTATACGAACGTCTCGAACATGTTGTTTGGATGATATGAATTGAATTTTAGTTTGTTTTTGTCGTTAAGTCACTACACGGATTTCCCCTTGTCACAAATAAATCACAGAAATTTGCTGTGACTGGCAAATTTGATGTGCAGCTTTTTTTTTTTAATATGTGTTCCATTTCTGTCACGGTCATACTTTAAATTCAGTTCTAGAATGACTACGCTCTTTTTACTTCCAGCCTGGACATGCACTCCAGTCCGTCTGAATGTTGGTATAATGTTTCACTTTGAGGTCTGTTCAATCCCTTTCGATCTCACGTAACATATTCGCTCATAGCCTATTACCCCTCCATAACCAAACTCATAATATCATATGCAAAGTATATGTAGAGTTTTGCTACAATTCTAACGAGAGAGTTACATGTAAAGTGGTTTCTCAGGAGAATGTTGGTCATTAGATAACTTATTCCACATATAGTAAAACCTACATTGCAAAAACTGAAGTGTTAGATTTAACATTCGAGGTATTACCCAATATAGATACCAGGCACACTGTTAAATTTAACACTTTGAGTGTTTTAACACCAAACGTATTATTTCAAACACCAGGGGCCCGTTGCATAAAACTTTAACCAGAGAAAAATGCGAGTATTTTTAACCATGCAGAGTTTTTTTTTCCTATGGGAAAATGCGTGGTAAAATCACGCTTACCGGAGTTTTCGTATTTAACCAGAGAAATTACTCCGGTTAAAGTTTTATGCAACGGGCCCCAGGAGTATTTTTAACACCAGGGATGTTAGACGTTAACATATATATTGGACAATTATTATACCCTGTGTGTTAAATCTAACACCGCATCTTTGCAGTGTACAAATTTGGAAAATACCCCTCTGACAAAATAATCATCTTATTACCAGATAGCACGCATAAATTCACACCAGCTTATTTTTTTAAGAGGATGTTTCACTATCAGACTATATTCCAGGTTAAAAAATAGAGAATCGGGTATTACCACGGACGGATTAGCCGTTACACCGTAAAAAATGTTATTAAAATTAACACCGTTGGTAGTACGATACCTCACTGTAATCCACATTGGTGTTATTTTTAACACCTAATATTGTTTAATATTTGACCACTTTGGGGATTATGTTTACACTCGCTAGTGTTATAGCTCAAACTCTACGGTGTATATATTCTAACACCTGAGGGTGTGGTCCTCTATTAGCACAACGAGTGTTAATTTTAACACTGATTTTTTTGCTGTGTAAGATCAACGGCGTCAACAGGTTCTGAACACGGGGAGCATCAAGTGTCTGTGGCGCTTGAGTGGAGCATGAGTGGAGCGACCGATCCGGGGGCGCGGGGGGGGGGGGGATTTTACCCCCTCCAACGGTAGGAACTTTTTGAAGAATTTATGCCTCAAAATCGCATGTCAGAGAATATAGTATATCAATTTGTATTTTAAGCTTTATTATGCAGGCATACCGTTGAACGTCAAAGACAAGGGAACGTTTTATTATGTGAAGTTCAATTTCAATTTCAATTTATTTATTCAACACTTCCATAAAAAAATGACAAGTCACAAAATAACACATACAAAATTGAACATAACGAATGTAAAAAACAACAAGAACAAATCATATCGAAAATTACAAAATGAAAGTGTAAGGTACCAGCAGGAAGGTGCAAGTCCTTATATAAAAATGGTACCCATAATATCAATTAACAATGATTTGTATTAATTACAAGATTAAATTAAAGAAATATGGCACACTTATAATCACACACACTAACACACAAACACACAAACATACAAACAGGGAGAAGCTGTATTATTGCACTGTATAATTTAATAGTAATAAATGTTTGTACCTCCTTTTGAAAATATTCAGAGAAGGGCTTTGTCTGATTGAAGATGGCAAATTATTCCATATCACTGGACCAGAAAAATAAATTGATTTATGAAAAGTAGAAGTTCTAGTTTGGGGTAAATGAAAATTTAAAGAATTTCTTGTCTGGTGTTTATGCACCTGTATGTTCAAATCAAAATGGCTCAAAACAGATGTGGGAAGTAGTTTTTTTATAACATAGGTACATAAATATTGCACATTGGAAGTTATACAGGTCATATACATTTAATGGTTTAAGAGAGGAAAATATTGGTTTAGTATGAGCAAGGTATTCACTATGACTAACTATTCTAATTTTGTGTGCAACTATATGTACAGTTCTGATCCCCAAAAAGTTGGAGGGGGGAGAGGGCGGGCAAATGATTAAAAATTGTCAACGTCATCAAATAGAAGAACTGCATTTGCTCAACACAAGGTCGCGTTTGGTATAAGTACACAAGTTATGTACACACTTGTGACTCATCGATGAACAATCATAAACACCGCCAATACCCTCCCTACTCAAAAGTATTGCAACATATACTATAACGCATGCAATTTGAGTTACAGGGGTCTTTATATTATGATGTCCTAATTAAGTTTATCATTGGAAAATAATAAAATTATTTGAAAAGAAATCAATGAATATTCTTTCTCATTTCTTCTCCAAGGCGGAGATTATCAAATGCAGGCGCACCCACGACAGAGGGGCTGGAACACAAAATTTAACATTTTGTTTCGCCTCCCTATAGGCATAGGGGTGGGGTGTTAATTCACACTGGCATCGTAACTCGGTTTCATATTTCCCGTGAAATGGTTTTGATGTTTTAAAAAGATTTCCAACTAACAAAACATGTCAATATGTTCCTCTGAAGCGGTCTCATATAGAAGACCACACCCTTCGAAGAAGAATGTGTTTCCTGTCTTCATAAGACGGACGTAAGGAGGATATTTTAGAACAGGACCTCTTCAAGTTGTAATTCTTATCCTTTCTCAATTCTAAAGGCGGTTTACTATTGAAAACATCCTAAAATTTATTGCAATGCGACTTTTCAGTACATTGGATGTAATGATTTGGAGAGAAGGCCATCATCTTTAATTAGTAGCCTTCTCCTCCTTACGACTGTCTCATGAAGATAGGAAACACTTTCTTCTTCGAAGGGTGTGGTCTTCTTTCCGAGACCGCTTCAGAGGTATATGTTGACATTTTTAGTTTGTTGGAAGTTTTTCCAAAACATCAAAACTGTTAATATGAAACCGAATTACGATGTCAGTGCGAATTAACACTCCACCCCTGTCAAGAGGCCAAAAAATGTTAAATTTCATTGATTTCTTTTCAAATAATTTATTTTCCAATAATAAACTTCATTAGGACATCATTACAGAAAGATCCCTTCAACTGAAAATGCATGCATTTTAGTGTATGTTGCTATTCTGGTGTAAAATGCTTGGTGCGGTCCTCTCACAACACCGACTGGTGTAATTTCAACACCGCTGTTTTTGCAGTGTAACGTCTGGAAGTCAGACTAAGTCTGTACTAGCTCTTACGACATCGAGTCAGAATTAATTATAGTTTTTAGCCGTTATAATCATCTGCCATACCTTCATAATCGGCTCAGCAGTGCAGTAAGACAGCAATAAAGGCATCACTTGTATTTAAAAGAGAAAACAATTTAACAGGTCTCGCTGGAGAGAAAAAGAAATAATATAAACTGCAAGCAAATGTATCATTTGACAGTTTCGCAAAAAAAAAGGAAAAAAAAGAAAACTAGATTTTAATTCGTCACTAAGACGAATTGGTGATCCGCGTAACCGCTCCGATCATTAAATTTAAAGAAAATGTGAAAAACAATGTATATTATCATTGCATGATGACATATGTCCCTCATCACCTGAAATTGTCTAATAAACATTAGTTGAAAGTTCGACTTTCAACTATGGAACGTGCGCGTACGCGTTCGTCGCGACGTTGCGGACGGTTGTGATTAGCACAATGATGACTTTGACCTCAAGTTACGTGTACCAAATTGTGTTGTCTTAATCCACCCCATTCATGAGATATGTGCAAAAATACGTTTTTCCTTAGTGACGTCACAGATGACGTCAAAGTATTCTGCATGCAAAGTAGTGTCTGAACTGTTATCTACGGTCATAGGCTATCAGAGTGAGCAATAAAGGTAGGGTCATTGTTTATTGTAAAGAAAAATGACTGATTTTAAAATTAATTTTAAACGTACGCGTACGCGTTTGTCGTGACGCCCGCACGCATATAGAAAGCACGCACGATGACCTTTGACCTGAAGTTACTGTGTACCAAGTTTGGTGATTTTACACGACTCCAGTCATGAGATATGTCCGAAATACGATTTTCTTTTGTGACGTCATAGATGACGTCACAACACTTTGGCATAGAAAGCGATGCCTGAAATGTTATCTACGCATAACACTCTATCAGAATAAGTAATAAATGTAGGGGTCACCGTTAATTCTAGAAAGTTATGAGTCATTAAAAAATGTCCATTATTCACTACGCGCGCAATGCGCGCGCATTTACGTTTTTTGGACCTGTAAGCAGATACTTTGGGTCTAGTGTCGGAAAGGGTTCTAATTGATGGAGAATTCAGTCAGAAATCCAAATCCTTCGAAAAAACGACGATATTCGGTAGGAAAGGGTGCGCGGCGGAAAAAAACGCGCGCGTACGCGCGCGCCACCAAATGCTCCAAATGACCTAAACGTATGCTACTGTTAATAAGAAGTCATTTGAGACATTTTAAACTTTTAAAATTTTTGACGCGCCCGTACAAGCCCATCGTGACGCGCGCGCGCACGTGATTAGGTCCAAAAGTTGACCCTTGACTAAATTAACTTCTACCAAATTTCGTTGTTTTATTCACTGCCGGCTTGAGATATTGCAAATGTAGGCTAGGACTTTTTGGCTTATGACGTCATTGATGACGTCACAGACATTGTCAGGAGGACATTCTGTAGTATTGACATGGGACATAAACTATGCCAATTACAAGATGGATGACGATGTTGTTCTTGAGATATCTGATGCACAAGAATGACCAGAAAGAAACACGAACTAGATTTTAATTCGTCACTGAGACGAATTGGTGATCCGCGTATTCGCTCCGATCAGTAGACCTTAAGAGATCGTGACAGTCTATGTGGCGTATCATAACTTGTTCGAGGCTGTCCTTTACACCTTAACTTCTCTGTTAAAAATAACTTAATATTTCGGCGTACGGGTACGCGTCGTCGTGACTCCCGCACGCATATGATGAGCACAAGTGATGACCTTTGACATGAAGTTACTGTGTACCAAGTTTAGTTATCACACTCTACTCCGTCATGAGATATGCGCAAAACACGATTGTTCTTAATGACGTCATAGATGACGTCAGAGAATTTGTCATAGAAAGTGATATCTGAAACCTTATCTACGCATCATAGGCTATCAGATAAGCAATTAAAAGTAGGGGTCACGTTGATTCTAGAGATTTATCAGCGATTTAAAAATGCCCATCTTTCTACGCGCGCAATGCGCGCGTTTATATGTTTGGGCATATAAGCAATATTCTGGGTCCTGATGGGTCGGAAAAGGAGTTCTAAACGATGAGAATTCAGTCAGACATCTACAATCCATCAAAAAAAACGTTTTTTGGTCGGGAAAGGGTGTGCGCGCGAAAAAAACGCGGCGTACGCGCGACCGCACTTAATATGTTTAAATGCCTGAAACATATTAGTACGTTAATAAGACAGATCATTTGGAGCATTTTTATTATTTGACGCGCTCCGGTACACGCAATAGTGAAGACGCGCGCTGCGCGCCACCTGTGAGTTTGACACCAAAGGTGACCATGACTGAACTTGACCCTTGCAAGTTTGGTGTGTATTTATTCGACCGCCAGGCTCGAGATATGGTGCAAATATAGGTTAACTCAGCTGTTTTCTATGACGTCATAGATGACGTTCACAGCAAGGTGACCACACTGACAAAATTGTTGTGTTGAAGGTTTGGACACGTGACATAACTATTGTTAAGTTACAAGATGATTGATGATGGCGTTAATGAGTATCTTGAATCACAAGAAATGACCAGAAAGAAACATGAAAAAAAAAGAAATGAAAGAAAGAAGATTACTGACGAAATCTATGGTGATCGCGTGTCACGCGGATCAACCATTAGAACGAAGTAAAAAATTCTGACGAAATCTATGTGATCGCGGGATGACGCGGATCACCCTATAAAATGCAACAGAAGTCCAAATTTTACTGGTAAGTACATTTAAAAAGGTTATTATGAGCATTTGGCAAAACGGGTGTGGTAATTGTTATTAATTTGACGCTGTTTAGATTAAGGTGTACGATGCATGATCGCGTTGTTTGAGATTTATGATTTTATTACGTGCAGTATGCCCACAAACAGTTGAAAATTGTTTCGACGAACTTACAAAATGCATGATGATAAACATTCATTATTGAATTGATATAAGGTAACAATTTAATGTGTTTGATTGTATGTGTGTATGGATGTGTGGTGTCTATTTAGAAGGATTCTACGACGGGACATGTCCCGTTCCTTACTTGTACCGTACTGAATTCCTTTACTCTTCAAATTCGTTGCAAAATCAGATAAAAAAAAAAAAAAAAAAATTATAACACGTCTTCGCTGTTTGTATCGCGCGTTATATTAATCAGGGTACCATCATTATTTGATGGTGAATTATCCATCTGGACTATTCGAGCTAAATACTGAGCGGGACGTTCTCCTGCCGAAGACATCAGATTAGATTACTGGAACAAATCCTTTTCAGTGTTTTCTCGTTAAACTCAGGGTAGCGGCGTCACTGAACGCGCATACAATGTTCATTCCCATGTTATTAATACATTCCATGATAATCTACGTGAAGATATGCGCGCATGTTGTGACATTATCTCT
>JZLH01S0174587.1:39168-51302 GCA_001188425.1 Eucidaris tribuloides | reverse complement strand
AAAAATTGACTTTGTCATTCTCCCATACATTGTCATCCATGTTTTGACTGGATTATATGGCATACATATGTGAGTACATGGAGTCGATTCTGGCATTTCTAAAGTCGGAGTCGCGACTCCTTGACAATTGTCACGACTCCGACTTTTGGCGACTTAGTCGTGCAACACTACTGCTGACTTGGCGGGAAGGGGGCCATTCTAGCTGACCTACGGCTTTGGGGTACATTTTTCAAAACCCGAACCCGGCTCCTACCCACTCCAAGCCCTACCCTCAGCCATTTCAACCCAGTGGTGTATCCAGCATTTTTTTCTGGGTGGGCCGTGATCATAAGGTTTTGGACCTTTTCATAAGACATACCAGTAAGATGTGATACAATTTTCTTTTTTTCTGGGTCAAGGTGAAGTCATAATGATAAGTTTTTGGACCTTTTCATACAGAAATAGCAGTAAGATGTTAATGACATGTATCTGGTCAATGCTTTTTCATTTATGTCATTCTGAAAAAGGCTCACAAAAAATGTCTGTGAAAAAATGTAGACATTTGATTTTTTTTCCCCGTTTTTTTGGGGGGGGGGTAGGGGGATGGGGTCGGGGATGGGGTCATAAAACCCTCCCGACCGCCCCTTGCATACATCCATGCTACCCTGCATTAATCCCAACGCCAATGCCACTTCAATCTTTACACCAACCCTACTTTCAGACAGAAACATGAAACTTACAAAAACCACTCCACTAAAGGCATTTCACATGGCCTTCAAAATATGATTGTAAACATGATCGCAATTGTCGACTACGGTACTTTTGCCTGTGTGAGAGCAAACTAGCATCACAATTGCAATTATCAAAAGCACGAAATTCAAATCATTCTTAAAGATATTGGCTAACATTTACCACAGTTAAAAAAATCTGAGCTACATGATTCCCCATGCTACCAGTGTCTTTGATGAGGTCTAAAAATGAAGCCCTGAAAAAATTGTATTTCAAAATGATTATTTTAAAATGAAAATCGTAAGTTGACCAGATTCACTTGCCCATAAATTTACTGTGTGTTGATCTAGGCTATTAAAACTCGCCCCGAGTTTTAATTGTTTATTCATTCATATCTTGCCAGTGGAAGCATAAATTTCCAAACTCTTGTATTCTAGGGTGTTTATTTGTCCATTTGAACACTACTACGTAGCTCAGATATCAAAGTTTGACAATTTTTTAAATTGAAGCTCCACAATGTTAGCCTATCAGTTTAACGTATTATCTAATTGTGATTCTCCAAAATCGCAATGTTTTCCTTGTGTGAACAGTTTCACTACTAAAACATGACTGGGAGACAGAATTTATGTGACCTTTCATCAACTTTTACGTATGCTCTGGGATATATACATGAAGAGCTTGCAACCAATAGGCGCTAAATCCACTTTTCATGAAGACTGAGTTATTAGCACCAGTAGATTGGCTATGACCACTTGTCCAGTTACAGAATAAAATTTCACAGACAAATACCCAACATTGCATGTTTTAGTTTCATTTTCCCATTGAATTGAATTTTAATTGAATTGAATTGAAGTCATTAACAACAACACAAGACAAAATTACAAATGCACATGTACATTCAAAAGGCAACATAATTGTATGCTTATCCATATATGAGTTACAAAGATAGAGAAAATATCCATGGCATATTATATTATAATAATGTCATTATAAAAAAATTGTAAATTTACCATATCTTATCAATATGCAAAATATAATTGAATTTCTAAAATAATATGTAAAACTGTAGCAAGAATTGATGCTTTTATAAAAAGTTCAATAGTGAAATAGCGATTCAAATAAACATGTTTTTTTTTTTTTTTACTTAAACTGTTGTTGAAGGGAAAACCAAAAGTTAGCACGAGTGCTAGTCGAGACTGGTTCCCAAGTTTCAAAACTGTATGCAAAGTCAAATTTAAGTAATTTAGGATAGTGTTTACAAACTCTGGCAAAGAAATGCCCCTTTCTTCCAATTCATCAAAGTTGATTTAGCGCCGGTTGATTGCAAGCTCTTCATATTTTTTTCAAACCTGTATTGTGTAGCAATCTATGTGGAGACATTCCTTTTAAAGATTGTGTCATTGATTTGCACATCAAAAAACATCTATATGAATCAAATCAGCTGAAATCCTATCCAATGTGAAAATTAAAATAAATAAACACCTCTCATAGAGACTTGGGGTAAAATATTGAGTTTTGGTGAAAATCTGGACGGTTAAACTTCATCCTTTTTCAAATGACTGGCCAGCCAATTTCAAAAAATCTGTGACGTCAAACGTGCACGTGCCGTTCCAAAATGGTCCGATCAGCCGTTAGCCAAAGGTCGCGCAGGGGATAGCCGTTAACCAATCAGAGGGCTGCGCTGGTCTTGTTATGGTGCACAGTAATCGCGATTCGCAGTTTGAGCAAAATTGAAACTCACAGAAAGAACAACATTCTGGTAACATGTGGTTATTAGTTTTTCTCATAAAACAACAAATTCATGACGTATTGATCTCAGACTTTCAACACACCATTTGTAAGTACTAAACTACCGTTTGGTATTGATAATGAAGGGAAGTAATGGACTTGCACATCCCTGACACAATCTTTAATGGCAAAAAACAGATTTGAATTAGATTGAACTTGGAGGAAGAGATGTGGATAATAAAGGAATAATGGCAATTCATATATAGAGCATCTTATTTCCCCCATTGATAATGATAGTTTTGTTGAGTTGCAATCAACCATTTGATTAGCTCTTTGTGTGCGGGAACAGGAAACCCGTGCGTGCGGAGTTATTTTCAAAAAGCGCTCTGAAACAGAAAGGGTTATTGAACTACTGACTTCAACTAGCTATAACTTCTCACAACAACGTTTTTAGGAAAAATGTTGTACAGCAAAGATGAAGTTCATGTTACAGACCTTCTTATTGCAGAAAGGCTATTTGGAAATATACATCTGGATTTTGAAAGGTAATGCGTAATGCAACCAATATACATGTAGTTCTAAGCTTCCTACTTGAAAATATACGACTCTATTCAAATAATGCAAGAGGGTAAACCACAAGCTATACATACAAACCTGATTTCTTACAAGTTCATGAATTGATAAGTCACCGAAGGTTAATGAATAAAGAAGTGAATGAAGAGATTATCAGTAAATAGCACGTCTTATTGTAATTGACTTTGCAAGTTCACTTGTGACTAATCCAGCATCCTATTGTATCACAAGGCCCTAATTGTATTTATTGATTTTTCTGGTTCCTTTAGAACCTTACATAATACCCCGGTACTTGAGGAATGTAAACATACAAAGAGAATACCGCTACCATCGGGATAATCAGTATAATTTGTGTGAATATACGTTTGAGCGTGAAATGCAAACCCCGCACGCTGCTGGTAGAGCATGGGTGCGAATTACGTGTGTAAAGAGTTAGCCTTCTGGATCCTTGGTGTTGTGTTTTGGTTGGCTGTTGGTCATATTTGCGTCTTATATACAAGTTATCCACACAATGATAGATGAGAATACATAGAGTCCATATCAAGACATGTCGGCATGAAAGTGAAAGTATGTGCTAGCACTTGTATACATTTTATTTTATGGTAAATAATGTAATAGACAGGACAGTTTTCCTTTAACCATAGTACACTGGGATAGCATGCCTTTCCTGAGCTATAGACCAGCTTCCACATTCAATGCATACCACAAATATTTCACATTCCATACAGGGATCCTTAGTACAGGGGAAATATGCACGTTGTGTGTTGTCTCGATATAAATATAGGCATGTCGACCGGCGCATCGCCGCGGACCGCCGAACAACCACGCGGGGTAAGATGGTGGCGATGAGTTGATCATTAGGAGCAGCATATTAATGGGATACTATCACGGGACAATGAAACTTGCACACACACACAAACACACATAGACAGACACACACAAACAGACACACAAACAGACACACAGTTACACACACATACAAACATACACATACACACACACACACACACACACACACACACACACACACACACACACACACACATGTTGGCTTTTTACAACAATACTATGTTGTTGATAGCTCCCACATTAAAGAGGCATGACTTAAGATGCTATATAACACTGTGGAAGACCTGTTTAAAAAATTGTCGAGCTTTGCTATCTGACATGTCTGATAGTGTTTGAATGGACAAATAAACACCCTAGAACACTAAAGTTCAGACAGTTATGCTGCAACTAGTACAATATGTGCAGATACAAATTGGCACATTAATTATTCTCAGCCGATAGAAATTCTGCAAAACATTCTGCTTAATAAGCATTTTGTTTTTCAATCAAATGAAAGAAAAAAAATATATTCACAGCCTTGATACTTAAACGTATGATTAGGATAAATGTTATTGATGAATAATGTGTTTACATTCTATTTTCACAAAATAGACGGACAAACAGAAACAAAACCTTCATCGCCTATCATTTGATTATATACTCTAATGTTGTTTACAGGAACTGGATGGGCCCTGTACAAAGTCTATGTAGATTTGCTTCATCTAGTAGTCAACAGGTTACGAATAATTAAATTCTCACCTCCAGGACTTCTTTTTCATAAGATTAAACTTAAAACTGTTTTTTAACTCTTTCCGTGCTGAATTAATTCTGAGGTTATAATAATGACAATTGTTATTTTGATATTTCCTTTAAATCTTGCTTTCCTTATTGCACCATTGATACTGGTAATTATTCTATTGGTGTTGCACTGCTTAAAGTGTAAATTACTTGTCAGGGATAGTTACACACAATGGTTTAGGGATAAAATTAATAAGTTGTTGGTGCAATTTTATTTTGCACCATAAATAATACTTTCATTATTGCTAAAAAGATCAAGTACGACAGTAACTAGCCTTCATTAAATTATTCACGAAATAGTAGGTTCATATGGGACATTTTCCTACAAGTTTGACATTTTATCAGATATTTTCTGTGAAATGGGTAAGAAACATATACATTGTCTGTATGTTCATGGAGATGTATTGATCCTTAATAATGAACTACACATGATACTTTGTAACTTCTGAAAATTTGACATTGTAATAAGTAAACTAATGATAATTTTACCTACAGGTGTTTGAACGATTTTTCTCCACTAGGCATTTGTTTTGAAGTTGGCATTATACACAAAAATTAATTTTTAAAAAGACACTATATAACATTGTGGAAGACCCGTTTAATTTTTGTCAAACTTTGCTATCTGATATATTTGACAGTGTTTGAATGAACAAATAAACACCCAGAACTCAAAAGTTCAGACAGTTATGCTGTCACTTGTAAAATATGTACAGATAAAAATTGGCACATGAATTATTCATGGCGATGAAAATTCTGCAACACAGCAGTCCATGGAGTGGAGGGGGGGGGACTGGAATGGTCTCTCAATGATTTTTACTTTTTTAATGCACGTAATGATCATTTTGAACGGTTAATTTTTTCAGGGCTTCATTTTTAGACCTTATGAAAGACACTAGTAGCATGGAGAATCTTGTAGCTCACATTTTTTTTTAATGGAAATATTGTTATACGATGCCTATGTAATTCAGCACTGGTAGAAAAAGCATGACACATATAGAGATAACAATGGACTCTTCACCCATACACCAAAATTGACATTAGTAAATCTGTCTTGCCAAAGAAAAAAAAAGTCAAACTGCCAAACAAAAACCGCAAAGTTGTCCAAGCAATGACATTGCTAATTGCTAGAGATCCAGCCAGACGGGCTCTAAGGACCAGTTTGTCATGAGCAGTAATGTGGGGTCGTATATAGACAACAATGGCAGATGGAAGGAGAGCTAGAATTGATAATACAGGTTTGATATGGACGAGGACAAATCCAGGGCACGTGGTAGCATGGACCGTAAGACTCCTGGGTTATTCTTGATTTGTATTGGTGAAATTCAAGTTATATGTATATGAAATGTATTTGAAGACACTATAACATTGTGGAAGGCCATCTGAAAAACTGTCTAACTTGGCTATCTGAACAATATATGACAGTGTTTGAATGGACATTTAAAACAGCCTAGAACACAAAACTTCAGAGAGTTTTGCTGTCACTCCTAACATATTTAAATATAAAAATCAGTACTATAATTATTCTCAGTGGACGAAAATTCTGCAACGCAGCCCTCTACAGGGGAAAATCAGAATGGTCCATGAACGATTTCCTCTTTTTAAAAGCACTAAACCCATTGCCTCCAACATTCTGAAAATCCCATAAAATTAATACACAACACATCCGGTTCCTGTATCCAATGGGTTACTGTAATGATCGTTTTGAACTGCAACTTTTCAAGGGCTTCATTTTTAGACATTATCACAGACAATGGTGGCATGGGGAATCATGTAGCTCAGATTTTTAAAAACTGAAAACATTGTTATGCGATGTCTGTAAAGCATTTTTAAAAATGCATATAATAAATCACATGAATCTAAGTAACAATGCAACCTGATCATTATTAGAAAATAAAGGAAGAAACAGATTGATCATCTTAATGATCATAATAATTAACTAGATTTGAATTCGTCACTGAGACGAATTAGGTGATCCGCGCGTCATCTTAGTTACATGTAACTCCAGTCACGAGATATGGACTAAATTTGATTTTCATTAATGACGTCTTAGACGACGTTATGAATAATTAAGATAACAAAATGATGCAATGTATCCAAACTGCAATTTGAGGAATGACGGATTTTTTTTTAAAGATTTTACACGCGCGTATGCGTCCGTCATTACGCGCGTGCGCGCACATGGATATGTCCAAAAGTTGACCCTTGACCCGATCTTGACATGTGGCAAATTTGGTCATGTAATTTGGCTTCAGGCATGAGATATACAGAAAATCCGTTTTTTTTAACTATGACGTCATAGATGACGTACACTGGATGAATGGTCACATTGACAAGATGTCATTTTTGAGAACTTATCATGACACATCATCATGAAAATTTGCAACATCCCAGGACATGCCAGTCACGACATATGGACTATATTTGATTTTCACTAATGACGTCATAGATGACGTCATCGATATTAAAATAACAAAATGACGCATGAAATCATATCTTGGCATCATAGCCTATCAGAACAACAAACAAAAACATGAAAGTCATGGGTTATTCTAGAGATTTATGACTGATTTTAAAATGCACAATAAGTCTATGTGCGCGCGCGCGCGTTTTGACATTTTCGGGCGTGTACGCCTTACTTCAGGTTCAATTGGTTTGGAAAAGGTTCGAAATGATGTAGAATTCAGTCAGGTATTCAAAACCATCGAAAAAATGGCGAAATTCGATCGCGAAACGGGTGCGCGCGAAAAAACGCGCGCGCACCAAAAATGCGCCAAATGTCCTGAAACGTATGCAGACAAAATCCTAGGTCAATTGGGTTATTTTTAAGTTTTGACGCGCCCGTACGCGTCCGTCATGATGCGCGCGCGCACGTGGCTTTGCCCAGAGGTTGACCTTGACCCTACCTTGACATGTGCCAAATTTGGTTACGTAATTCGACTTCAGTCATGAGATATTGACATAAACAGATTTTGACAAATGACGTCATAGATGACGTCACGGATGACTGATCACATAAATGACATGTCATTGTCGAGATATTGTCATGACACATGATCATGGAAAGTTGCAACATGACAGGACATGTCGTTCTTGAGATATTTGGGACACAAAAAAGTGGTCAGAAAGAGAGAAGAAGATGAAGAAGATTTTGACGAAATCAATGGTGATCCGCAACGGTTACACGTTGCAGATCACCAATAACACCACCAACAATAGGAGAAAAAAAAGCAGCAGCACCTTAAAAAGAAATTAGATGGGTGACAGAAAGTGTCTTATTGAACTGTACCAGCAACCAATCAGAGAAATAATAATACATTTTCTAGTATCTACAATCATTCTCATACGGTCTACAGCTCAATATTCTACACACTTACTATTTTTATGAGCTCATAAGCTTGCACAGAGAGCATCTTGTGCGAGTTCATTTCACAGCCAAGATCTTAAGATGATTTTTATCGGTCAAAACAGCATAATGGCATGATTTTAAATCTCTTCCTGTGCAAATATTGAAATGGAAAAAAGGGCTTTACACTTGCAGTACTATACTGCGACAAAACATCATAGAACTTCAATGTGACATTGTTAGCACAGTCATGAATAGGTTATTGCCCTTTTTGTCTTGAAAATTTGATGATGTGCGCTGAATTCACTTCCTTTCCCATTCATTTAATGTCCGTTTCCATCATACATGTATGTATGAAAACTTGACAAATTTCAAGCAAGAAACAAACAAAGCTACCAGTGACAACAATTGATGTAGTGGAGGGTCAAAAAAGGGTCCATAAATGAACAGTTTAGAATGAACTGTGTGACAAAATTTGATGAATTAATCTCCTCTTTTGATTTACTGGTATTACATGGTACTTTTCAAAACAGATTTCCTTTACCAATTTTATTTGTATGTCAAGGTATTTTCTTTGTTGTGGATAAATCATCAATAACTATCAGCATTCCTGCTTAAACACTAGTTTTAATAGTTCTATCAAATTTGTAAGGACAATTATGAAAGATGCTCTTAAAGCAAAATTAGTTTTGGTCGAACAGACAAATTTTTCGTCAATTTTTCACAAGGTATTTTATTGTAATCCCAGACATCAGAAAACAACATCAAACCTACCAAAAATTGCTTACAGTGACAAATTATGATGTTTAAATTGAACATCTAGTGGTATGTACATAACCTATGGGAAATGATGGGGTCCCCCCCCCCCTCCCCCACATTTTACATTTTGAGTAATTTCTCAAAAAATTGGAGAGTTTCAGAGCGAGTAATTTTCAGGACATTGATACATCATATAGTTATATCTAAAAAAAAAAAAATTGCAAACAATTTGATTTTTACCATTTACCACAACTATACCTTGGTTTAAATTAAAGTATTATTGTAGCTGAAGAATGACAATTTTGTTTTTACAAAAAAATCTACGAGATTTTACATTTTCCTTCTGATGATCAGCTTGCAAATTGAGGATACTGCCTTTGAAGTGGCCATAAAACGCTGACTCCTCTCTGCTACGTTGTTTAACAGTTTTGCGCACACACAGCCACCACACGGCTGCTACTTTAAGCAGACATGCCGCTGCTTTTAAGATACCTACCAATCCCTCTGACAGCACACACAAAGGTCAAATTTGGGTTAAAAACTGATAAATCTTAGTTGTGCGTTGACTGACACGAGAATCAAAAAACTGTCAGCGCCTCTTGTACTCCAGTCACAGGAGAGAGTGTGGAGGAAAAAAAAAATATCTTCACCAGAGGATACCTACCACCCAATTAGCCAATCAGATAACGGCTTACATAAAGCAAACATTTATCTTTCAACTCGCTGGTAACCGGAGCGTCTAAGTGTTACAACAGAGACCGTTTCTGCCCGAGATGCGAATACCAGGGCAGGGCTCCGGTAGCAACTAGCAAGCCAGAAGTGTGGGGGTCTGGCTGGCTGGGGTAGCACGTGCCAGCAGAGGTATGGATGCGGGAGTAGGGGAAAGCGAGAAGTGCATGTTTGAGAGATAGTTTGAGATGTTATATGTAGGTCAGAAGTTCATTGGGGTCGCACAATTAATACTAGTATCTTCTAAATTTAAAGGCCCACTTGTTTTACCAACTCTTTGCACGTTGAATTAATTCAGAGGGGATAATAATGATGATTGTTATTATGATATTTTCTTTAAATCTTGCTTTTCTTATTGCACCATTGATACTGGTAATTCTTCTATAGGTGTTGCTGAACATCATGGCCATTTGTTAGCTTTTCTAGTACTAACATAACAGAGAAAACTAATTATTATGATTGTTGAATTCAAGTGTACGAATGTGCAAAATTGCAACATTCCTGTGAAAAGGGTTAAAAGAGAAAGTAACAACTATGCAACGCTGGTATGTAGTATGATATTACTGTACAATTAACTGGGCTAAAATATGGTTATTTTCTCACATTTGATATATATATTTTTTAAGAATCATTATTTGAGTGTGTGTCAAGTTTTGAATGAAGGTGACATCATGGCTGTAAGAATTATCAGCTGTTTTCAATTTTTGCCAACAACTAAATGCTTGTGACATCAACTATACCTTTAAAATAAGGAACATATCTTGTAAGTCAAATTTGTGACTGAAATCACTTACTGCATATACTGTATACGCTGAATACTTCGCGGTGGTTCTATCTTCGCGAATTTCGCGACTTACTGAATGTGAAAATTTTCACTTCCTGACAGTTCTGTACAAAATGAATGCAAATACAATAAAATCGCGAAAATATACTCTCGCGAATTCCCCGTCTTGAAGCAAAATTTGCAAAAATATATGGATGCGAAATATATGGCCTATACAGTACTTACATAGCCACCTTGTGCCCATGAAATTGAACAAGAACAGATACCCAACTTTAGAGGCCCTAAATTGTTGGAGAAGGAATGGATCAGGAGGATGGGGATGATAATGTGAAAATGGCAGCCTTGATAATTGTATTCTTTTGTAGGTAGACAATGATGATGATGATGATGATGATGATGATGATGATGATGATGATGATGATGATGATGATGAAGATTATGATGAAGATGATACATGAAAGAAATGATGTGATAATGCAGAAGATAAGAAAAAAAAAAAATAAAAAATGGAGATTAAAAATAAAAAGATGCAGGAGGAGGAGGAGGAGAGGAGGAGGAGGAGGAGGAGGAGGAGGAGGAGGAGAGAAGAAGAAGAAGAGAAGAAGAAGAAGAAGAAGAAGAAGAAGAAGAAGACGAAGAAGAGAAAGAAGAAGAAGAAGAAGAAGAAGAGAAGAAGAAGAAGAAGAAGAAGAAGGAGAGGAGGAGAGAGAGGAGGAGGAGAGAGAGGAGGAGGAGGAGAGGAAGGAGGAGGAGGAGGGGAGGAGGAGAGGAGAAAAGAAAGAAGACAGATGAGAACGAAGAAGAAAAGAAGAAGAAGAAAGAGAAGAAGAAGAAGAAAGAAGAAGAAGAAAAGAAGAAAAAAGAAGAAGACAGACACAAGAGAAGAAAACAGGAGAAGAAAAGTAAAGAAGAAGAAAGAAGAGGAGAAAGGATCAGGAAGAGGAACGAAGAAGAAGGAAGAAGAAGGAAGGAAGGAAGAAAGAAGAAAGGAGGAAAGAAGTAGAAGAAGAGAGGAGGAAAGAAGTAGAAAAAAGAAGAAGAAGAAGAAAAAGAAGAAGAAAAGAAGAAGTAAGAAGAAAGAAGAAGAAAGAGAAGAAGAAGAGAAGAAGAAGAAGAAAAGAAGAAGAAGGAGGAGATGAAGGAGAGGAGAAAAGGAAATAAGAACAAGTAGTAGGAGAGGAGGAAAAGAAGACAGAGCATGAGGGGAGTGTATTAAGTGGAGATGAAGGCAAGAAAGAAAAGGAGATAAGAAGAAGCAAGTAGAAGGAGGAGGAGGAGGAGAAGAAGAAGAAGAAGAAGAAGAAGAAGAAGAAATAAATAAAAAAGAAGAAGCAGCAGCTGCTGATGATATTGATAAATGGAATGATGATTTGAAATATCAGCTGTTTGAAGTTGTCATTTCATTCTCAAACTTGCAAAATATACCACTACCTGAGATTGCTTGATATTTTAAAGAGAAAGGAAAATCTTTCGAAAGGTGTGGAGAACTCAAAGATCTGGAGTTGAACGCAAATCCAGTATGCACAACAGATTAGGCCGAATGTCAAGGTGTCCGCCACTATTAATAGAACACCTAAAACTTCATAACCTTAATTTCCTGCCCACGCTGACAATTTATTGAATTCCTACGCTCGCGACCAGGCAAGAATGTCCTCATCTCAGTTTGACACCAATCAGTGTTCTCCACTCCCAAATATCTTGCTCGGCCATTTTTCTTCTTGTTTACTTTTTGGAGGAGATTTTTGCTCTACCCTCATGGTAGCAACAGGGGGACGAATTTGTAATGTATCATAGGGTTTTAAATTTAGTCTTTTAGGTCGGGGTCTATTAATGCAAGTGCCACAGAAATTGGTTATTTCCACTTCCTGGCGGTGAAGCGATGTC
>JZLH01S0174584.1:0-18782 GCA_001188425.1 Eucidaris tribuloides | reverse complement strand
AAAATCTAATCAGATCATTGGTGGCTCATAATACATACTTCACCCAAGTTACATGAAAATTCAACCTGTCGTTCTCAAGTTATCGCGGTAATGAGCCCAAATCAGACATATTTAAGGCCCGGTGACCTTTGACCTTTGACCTTTCAGCTCCAAAATCTAATCAGTTCATTGGTGGCTCAAAGTACATACTTGGTCCTAGTTACATCAAAATCCAATTGGGGGTTCTCAAGTTATCGCGGTAACGAGATCCGGTAACGGACGGACAACCCGAAAACATAATGCCTCCGGCAACTTCGTTGCGGAGGCATAAAAAACACTTCATAACATATGAATCCCAAATTTTGATAACCATATTTGTATGTACCTTTCATTTGCTGGATAAACTCAAGCAAAACAGTTGGGGGTACAAATCATAAAACTCAATATTTAACACTATCATGACACTTTGTGAGTTTGCTGTGGTGAAATTATGAAGGATGCGATATGTGCTCCTGTTTTGTACAGTGCACGAGCGAGATGTTATGTGGCACGAGTTTTGATCAGTGAGAAGTTCCAAATACATGGAAGTAAATCTGGGGGTGGGGTGGGGGTAACTGCATGCTCCTCAACCTTGTGGAATTTGCATTAGACAACACACGTGGGTACTTGAATTCTTGCTGGAATATTTGTGTGTGTGTGTGTGCATGCTCATATGTATTGCATATTTCTATGTGCAAAATAATACGCCATTGTGTTTATTTTTTGCGTACGTGGGTGTCTGTTTTCGGATAGCAGGCAATCTCCACACCTGACCACAATCATCCCCCTACTTATGCCACTGACTATAAACCCCTAAAAAAAAGTTTGGCAACTCAACTTTGAGCGTTGATATCTTTCTTGGTATTATAGTATACCTCTTGATATTTGTATCATTGAAAGGCCTGTTTATTTCCCTGTACAATGATACTTCATTTGCTATGATTATGGATTCATGGAATGGGCAAGACATTTCAATAAGAGGCCAAGCCAAAGTGAAAAGCTGCAAAATTGTACACCATTTCGGCATGCATTTATATGGAGAGTGAATTGTGTTTAATGATCTTTTGACGGTTTTAAGTGAAGTGTTGTGTTGATCGATGGAGGAGACCTTGCAAAATTGCCAGAATACTAATGAAATTCAAACAGTAATAATTTCACAATTACCCACTTAAATCTCATTCCATATTCAAACAAAATGTGAAAACACATAACATTTCATTAAAAACCATAACATCATTACACACAATCCACTCTCCATACACTTGAATGCTGAACTGGTGCTGATAACAATGCATTTTACAGCTTTTCACTTTTGACTTCGGCCCTTATTTAAATGTCTTGCATATTCCATGAACCCATAATAATCAAGGTAAATGAGGTATCATTGTAAAGGGAAATAAACAGGCTTTTCAATGATACCAATATCAAGAAGTATACTTTAATACCAAGAGAGATATCAACGCTCAAACTTGAGTTGCAGAACTTTTTTGAGGTGTTTATCAATGCTTACTCCAGCAATGGGGTACCGGTAATACCAATGAATGGGTACCAAATTTTAGATCTTTCAAGCAAGTGTTCATAACATGCATGACAAGTTGTTCATATCTGTAAGAAAGAAAACTCCCAGACACAAAACTCATTCATTTATCAGTATATTTCAGATAAAATCTATCTTCATAAATCAATAATTATGTAAATTATTAAATTTGTATAATCAGTACTGTCATTCGTCTTATTTGTAATTAATACATATTTGAGTTTATAAATCAAATAATGTTAAACAGAATTGAATTGATCATCAGTTTTTTTGACTTGTATGCTTCGGAGTTAATCACATTTCAATCTGGTTCCAAGAACACACACACACACAAAATAGGGTGAGGGGTACACACAATTCAAATAACTAAAATCTTGGAGAAAGATTAAATTGAGTAATTGCACAACAATATAATTTTGAAAAAAAAAATGCTTTCAAACCATCTTATCAATATTTATCATTCTGAAAATTATACTTGAACAGAACACTTGATTTTCACCTGGAAACCAAGAAAATCGGGACCTCTGATGGAAGATTTTCAATCATTGACCAGTACTCCAATTTATCTTTAATTTCCTATGAATTTTTAGTGCAAAGAAAAAATATCCATATTAGCAGATCCATACAAACTGCCTAAACCTGTTGACTATGGGAACCGGATGTGCTATGTATAAACTCTATGGGAAGTACAGAATCTCGGAGGCAACGGGTTAACAAAAAATTGAACAGAATCAAAATCAACACTACCGTCCCCCAAATAAAAACACAACACTCCAGCAAAATAATTTATCCTATTGCTAACACCACAAATTTTATCATATTGCTATAACTATGAATTGTATCCTATTGCAAATCACACCATAATTTACAGTACATGTTTATCACTGATAGTACACTCACTTCAGAAGCACTTTAAGAAGACTTGCACCAGTAAATTTCACTTTGGCACATCAAAAATACACATTCGTCTTTAGCACCTTCTACTTTTGTTTTATATAAATTCAGTGGTCACATTGGTATCACTTTGTTTTTTCTTAAGTATTATGAAGTTCTATGAACTGGACAACAACCCCCTGGACAATTACCCCCCCCCCCCCCACACACACACACACACATACTCCACCCATATCTGCATATATTGGTTGTATGACATTGCTCTGACTTGATACAGATAAATTATGAACAAATTTGTACTTGAAAATTCAGTAGAAAAAAGAATAGATACGAAAATGTTTCTTACAGTAAGTGTGTAAAGAGGAAAAATAAAATTTGAAACATGACACAAGCTGCACTGATAAAATCTCTGATATTTCATGCAGTAAGATTGCACTAAAGAATTCCTTAATGAACAACAACAAATGTTCAAATCTTAATTGATTTCTAAAGTAATTCATTCACCTTGAACCTGTTGGAGAGTAGGCTTACCAATGTATACACATTCCCTATGTATG
The DNA here is from genome assembly GCA_001188425.1 of Eucidaris tribuloides. Lineage (NCBI taxonomy): Eukaryota > Metazoa > Echinodermata > Echinoidea > Cidaroida > Cidaridae > Eucidaris > Eucidaris tribuloides. The sequence continues at coordinate 15,776 of JZLH01S0174584.1, read as the reverse complement.
CCTTGTGTCTTTTACGAGTTGTAGCAAATGTCAGAGTTGCTCTGTACAATTTGGGTCTGCAAGCAGAGTTCCATAAATTATCTTTGGTTCGTTGCCCAAAATATCACCAGAGTTATTTGAGCCAGAGTCATGCTGCAGCATCTCTCATGTCATAACACATAGAAAACTCCATGTGAGCCACTCCGTGTAAGTGTCGCGTGAGTCAAACATGCTGTATGTCACACAAGTCACAAGCCAGGATATAGATCAAAACCGAGAAAATAATTGAAGCTGATTGCTTTACCTTTACGTAAAGCAATCATCTATACCCTCACATGACTCGCATGACTTACAGACGAAATGGCTGATGTGTTAATTCTTGGTCTAAGGCTGACGCCTTCTCATCGAGCCTGTGACATAATCAGGGTCGTGGCCAGCTCAAAAGGGAATTGAATCCACAACATTATGAATGATTATTTTTTTGGTGATGACTGCACCACAGCAAGAAGACCAGATGCAACTTTTTGATGAGTTATTTCATTCATTAACTGTATTTTTCTGCACCAAATTGACTTGTCTTTCAAATTGTTTGTCATTTCATGATTGTAATATTACTTTGGATATTAAAAGCCTTTCCCATTCCACACATAGTGTTGTTGATTTTAAATTTGTGGTCTTTGCCACAAAAGACAATTGTTGACAATTTCTTCTGGTGTACCACATTTTGACAGTCATGTGGATGACATAAGCTATTCAGTTAAACATCGATCAGCTCTTTCTTTTCCGAGCTACCACAACACAAGAGAAGTTTACATGGTGTTACATGTACTCCAAAAGCCTTCTCTCTCTACCATGCCAACCTACCAACAAAATCAGGACAAAAGGAGTTGGTCTCCAGTGCTAAAAGCCTCAGAACCACAATCATTATACCCTATCAGAGACTTATGAGTTGCTCAATTCAAATTGTTTAATATATAAAAGTTATATACACCATATCAAATTTATGTATCAAAATGTATGAATATGAAATAATAATGAAATTAAATAGAGAAAATAAATTTAAGGTAAAAGTATTGTAACTTTTACAAAACACAGATCATAATCTAATATAACACAGAAGGCAAGAATCATTACTGCTAATCAAAATTCTGACATATGACAAAATTGATTAAATCTAATTGTAGAGAATGTCATTAACCATCTGGAAGCTTAAAGATGAATAGTATTAATGAATAGCAACAAATCAATGTTTCTTTTGAAGTGTTTGTTTGATAGAGCTCATGTAGAATTAATGCCTGATGAATGGCACTTGGAAAGTGTCAATTTGTTTGAGAAATCACAAAAAATGCATGCTGTAACTCAAAATAATTTCCACCAAGTTTGCTGTTTTTACTGATGTTGAAGAGACAATGCTCTGCTTCTTGAAAGATTCATAGAAACTTTGTCATATCAACCAAATTTATAGAGTAAAAGTAAACATTATCAAACACATCCATACAGCTGCAGTGACATGTAAAAAAAAATATAAACGAACGTGTTCATGACTATTTGAATAAGACCTTAGGCAAATAGATTATGAATGCATATTGATACAAACACACATAGTGATCACATTCCACTGCCTACCAATATGGCAGCAATTTGTTCATCATCTTTGTAAAGTTCAAGTAGCAGCAAGTTTAAAACTCACATTCAGGTCATTCGCTTTACTTTGGTATAATCCTGCAGTTTCCTGCATAATACTGCATTTATAACTAAACATACTGTAAGATAAATTCTCATATGAATTCATGTCATGTGCACCTTCAACTTCATTTTCCCATATACTCTTTGTAACTCATACGTAACCCATATCAGTCATTTATTGTGAGTAACTTTAAAAACCAAATATGGTAATGACATCTGCCTTTAAATTGGAAACAAGGTTATGAAACAAGTTTAAATGCAAAAACCCTGTTACATGATCAATTACGATTTATAACCTGCATGTAATCAGTTAAGTATGGCACTTAATGTAAGTCCCAATTCTTAGAAAATAGTTTAAAAATCAGCTGTACCGTTACTTGGAATTTGTTACTTCAAAATATTGCCAAAATATACAAGCAAACCCCATTATAATGAGCATGGGTATAGGAAGGACATTTCTTGAATCCCAATTTTTCTTCTATACACTTCCGTGTATTATGTTCCTCATGTAAAAAGATCGGGTATAGCAAATTTCGGCTGTAGCGAGGTAACCGCGCAGGCTTGAAGTAACGAAAAACAAATGAAATTGACCCTGTTATAGCGAGCACCTACCTCAGCTTACGTCGGTTAATGAGGAAATGCAGCGCAAGCGATGTTTTATGCTGTTTGGCAAGACACTGATCAATACATGTCAAACTTACCACAACACTGCACTGCAGTGCGTCCATGCCAGCTAGCACATCATAACTGGGACGTTTTCCCTCTCACCTGTTGCCTCATTATCGGTAAACAGAGATTATGAAAGCATCATTCATTTATATTTTCAGCTCCGCTGTTAGACAGTTGAGTGACTTATTTAGTCAGTCAATTCAGATTGATAATATTGCAAAAACATAAAAACATAACTGCAGTAGCGGTAGAAATCTTGTTACTTTATACGTAGTCCCATATGCATACATTTTTGTATGTTTTTATCAGGTACTTTTGTAATGAGCAATTGGCAATAGCGAAAAAAATATATCACATATGGGTCCCGACTTCCTCATTTTAACGGGATTTGCCCGTACTAAGAATAGATTTCATTACAATGACGGAATGTTATCCATAAAGTTTTCCAACAAAGTACCACCTGTAATATTTGCATCACGATTCAGGTGACTGCGACCTCTTCTGTCGACCACCACTATGGCCAATATACACCGACCTGCAGCATGCATACACAGCTAGGCAGAACGTCCACGTGTACTTTGGTGATAATATCAATGCCACTTTGCCGTACCATCGATGCATGGAGGTGTTGGTGCGAAACGCTCGGCTGATAGCCGACTGCAGCAGAAACAGACTAACGATCACCACGGTGAGGTCCAAGACCCTCAGTCCACTTCGAGTCTGGTTGTCCGCTTGGTTGGTCCGGCCGGCCATCGCTCGAGAGTGTGCCCTCGACAGGTGAATGATGCAAAAAAGCATGAGAGGGACGTGAAATAACACCAGCTGTGAAGAAAAACAAACAAACACATTTATAAGGAAATCATACAAGTTTGAATTAGTACAGGCTTTGTGATTTATCAATAAATTCCACTTTCTTTACTGCAATTTAAAGACAGATTTCAGGATTTGCAAGTCCATTACTTCCCTTTATTATGATTACCAAATAGTATTAAAGTACTTTGGTGAGTTGAAAGTTTAAGATCCATACGTCATGAACTTATTGTTTTATGAGAAAACTAATAATGATATGCTATCAGACCATTGTTTAAATTTTGCTCAAATTGCAGAACACGGTATGCATGACCAGCTGACGGGCAGTGGGCGACTACGTACACTGCTATGGTTGTAACGGTTGAACTCTGCGTGACCTTCAACTAGCGGCCGATCAGACAATTTTGGAACTAAAGGATCGTGCTGATCACTTGGCAAATTTTGAAATTTATCCATCCAGATTTTCAACAAAACTCTGTATTCTACCCAAAGATTCTATGACGGGTGTTTATTTATACTAATCTTCACATTGTGAACGATTTGAGCTGATTTCATTCATTTTGCCATTTTATTTATGTTTGATTAACACATTCTATTCAATTGTGTGTAACCTGTACATGAGTCAGCATATAAATGAAGACTACATGACTAAACCTTCATGTGCAATTTATCAATACAATTATCTACCACCATGAATCAATTGTCAAGAAAAAAATGTGGCACTCAGGCACCATTACACATGAAACTCTGAGGGTTGAAGACAACATTAAACTAAGAGAGGGGGTCATGATAATAACACAATGCTTACATCATGGATGAAGAAATACATTGCAAACTTATCCCTGACAAAAGTCCTGTCCACAAACACGCCATACAGCCAGACGATTCCATAGTTGTCATCCATGATCTCCCCTATAAACCATGGACCTACATAGATGAAAGAGAAATTGTACCGCGGTGATTTCAATGATATTCTGAAACTTAAAGATATTGCCTCACATTGTGGAGCTTCGAATTAAAAAATTGTCAAACTTTGCTATCTGAGCTTCATAGTAGTGTGTGAATGGACAAATAAACCCCCTAGAATACAAAACTTCTGAAATTTATGCTGCCACTGGCAGGATATGAATGAATAAGCAATTAATACTTGGGGCGAGTACAAAATAGCCTAGATCTACACACAGTAAGTCTATGGGAGGATATGGGCAGGTAAATCCGGTCAACTTAGGATTTTCACTTTTTTAAAGCACTAAATAATCATTTTGAAAAACAATTTTTTCAGCGATTCATTTTTAGACCTTATTAAAGACACTGGCAACATGGGGAATCATGTAGCTCAGATTTTTTTTACTGGAAACAATATTATACAATGCCTTGAACATCAAAGGGAAGACACACCCAATCAAGGATTACAATAAAAGCAATTTTAGTGTTTAACTCCTGACATGCCAGAGAAATTATAGCTCTGTGGAGTGTATTGTGTGATACTTACATCAACGTCAAGGGCATTGTCTTAGCTTTCAAATGCCATTTGTTCTGTTCAATTTGCTTGTTTTAATCTTGAGATATGTTGGAAATGACAAAAGGGTGAAATCACAATTGTGCCTCTATTACTAAGGACTGTAGTAAAAGTGGCACAATTGTGATTTTACCCTTTCGTGTTAAAATATATATATCTCAAGATTAAAACAAGCAAATTGAACAGAACTAACAGTAGCTGAAAGCGAAGACTATGCTCTTGACTTTGATGTAACCATCATGTCACAAGAGTATTTTCTAATTGGCAGAGAGGGCACTTTTCACTTGCACAATTTTTTTGAGACATGCTGTACTATTTTCATGTCGTTTATGTTCATCTCCGTATCTTTATATGTACACTTGCACATGTGCTTATAATATTCATTTACTTCTCTCAGAGATAGTGGAAATAATCTTGACTTGCACTTCATATCATGTGTGACATGTTGTTTCACTGATGAGCTTCTTGGCTTCTGGTACTGTCTAACTGGGGCACAAAATATACTGCAGTTTCAATTACAATGCATTTCAAGACACAATATGGCTTGTTTACCGCATTGGTCTACATTCGTAGGGGACCAGTCTGTATGTGACATGACCAAAGTTTGGGAACAAAGATTTGAAAGTTTTTCCAGGTTCCCTGATGGATTTTGAACATTTTTGACCTGGGCAGGCCGCTTCAAAATTCTGAGCATTTTGGGGAGGGGCCAATTAAAGTTCACACAGGGGTGAAAAATTCTCACAAGAATCCCCAAAAATGTATATTTAATTATGTATCTGACCTCAAATGAGGGCGCTACAGCCGAAAATGTCAAAAGGTCAATGCACTTTTACACAATTTTTACGTCATGCCAAAATGATACTTTGACCAATTTTGATAAAATTGGTGTCTTATCATATGTTTTCCTGCATGAGAAATTCAACTATGCACTTTTCAAACTGAAAGAAATTAATGTTAACCTTGAAATTTACATCATAAAATAAAGTCATGATTCAATGATAACGTGAGGCACACTGCTGCATAGACTTATTGCAGCATACCAATTTTTAATTTTCAAGGTTAAGAATCCAGTTTTTCCATTAAAAATGCATAAAAGTGCATTGACCTTTTGATTTTTTGGGCTGTAGCGCCCTCATTTGAGGTCAGATACATAACAAAGTATACATTTTTAGAATCCTTGTGAATAGATGAGTAATTTGATATGCATGTTGACATGACAGGGTCAAATTTAATTTTTGACCCCTGCGTGAACTTTAATTGACCCCATTTGAACCATTGTCAAACCTTTGTTCCCAGACTTTGGTCACAGCACATACAGGCTGGTCTTCTACTAACATTCAGTTTCTTCAGTTAAAACTCACCAAAAATTGGGTAAAGACCGATAGTGACTAAAGAATAGAAAATGTCATCTGTGTGGACCAATAGTAGTAGGCCGTACAGGAAGGAAATACCAGTAACACCTGTAATCACGCAAACAAATACAATAAATGATCATTTACATTTCATAAGTAAAGTAAACGATGCCATTAAATACAACGTTTTGCCCTTTCTTTTCATTTTTTTTTCTTGCTAATTGAAAATCCCTGTTTTGCATTATTTTGAAGTTTTCAAAACATGGGTAGTTCAAATCCAAGCCCATCATTCAAATTCTGATTATTTGCTGTGTGTGTATTGAACAAGCATATATTATGTATCAAATTTATTAGCATAATTTCCTGAATTTTACTCAAACAAGTAATGAGCAGCTAAGACACACATTCTAATGAGATGCTGGTAGGTCATCATCCTTTTTTAATTGAATTGAATTTGAATTTATTGTCTATATTGGATATTTGAGTTTTACTGTTTTACATTTGTTTTCAATGTTACAGTACAAAATATAGTGATAATGTTACATAAAATATACAGATAGAAATTTTATGTTACGATGGAAAACAAACGCAGGTATAAGTGAAATTATATATCACAGTTAAACAGTACCGGCAATTCTTTATTGGTATATGTTTTTTTTGGTTGTTGTTTGGGGCGATAACTACAATGGCAATAATGCATGCGTGCACTTGCCCGCATACGTGTGTGTACATTCATCAAACACACCTTCATACACAGTCACACACATGCAAACACACACACAGACACAGACACACACAAACAAACTGCACACACTAACACACACACACACATCAACACACACAAACAAACTGCACACACTAACACACACATACATCGACACACACGCACGCTGACACATATGTGCAAAACATATTACATGTATATACTGTACTATTTTTGTTCTTCTAAGTTTGAGAGACAGATCTTCAAACTTTCGCATTATAGATATGAATTGTGTTGCGAACAAACAAGTGCCTGAAACGGGATTTTTGTGTTCGGGTGCGCACAAGCGTATGCCTGATCGGTTGAATTTGAAATTGTCATTGAGTGGGTGGGTGGGGTCCTGTATTATCTGCTTGATTTTAGATCCATTTTAATGTAATTTGTTATGAAATATGAAAGAGGAGTGATTCCTCCTCCCAGTCACACTAGGTCTTCCAACTTTGGGCACATTGTATTAAAGTACCATAGAACCAAACAAGAAAATCTAAAATCATCTGGGTGTTGCCTTTGAAGTTAAGAAATATGCATAAGAGGGTTGGGGTTGCATTCCCTGTATGTTAGCCCACCCCCCCCCCAAAAAAAAAATCAAAATATCAAAATCAGTGAAGCAGTGGTTTTAGACCATGGTCCAGCCTTACAGTACGAGAATGGATTTTATACCTGGGTCAGGTTTCTGTGTATATCTTTTCAAGAAAATCAGCGGTACCACACAGCAGCACTCCAGTCCAATAATAGTCAGTAGAAACTAGAATGTGGAATGAATTGCAGAAGAAGAAAAAATATACGCTGTACATGTAAATACAATTATTATATATATAAAAGAGTTTTTAGCGGCACATTAAGAACTTTTTGTCCCCTTCATTTCCATGTGCAATGAATAACCATATTGAATTGCAAGATCAAATTTCTCATAGGCCTACTGTGGGCTAATTTGCCCGTGCAACGTTATGCCCATATTTTGTGCGGTCTCTGTTTGCGTAAGCGCGAACGCGTAATAATGGTGCCCGTTACTTCTACGCGATAAAGTGTGTGCGTGAAGAGAGGGATTACGTGCGCGAACGCGTAATAATGGTGCCCGTTACTTTTACGCGATAAAGTGTGTGCGTGAAGAGAGGGATTACGTGCGTTACTTTTACGCGATGAAGTGCGCAATGGAATATGCTATGTTATTAACGCAATAAAGTGAGAAATGAAGTGCGCACGTGAAGAGAGGGATTACGTGCGCGAGTGTGAAATGCTGATACAGAGCTTTACATGCATTTTTTATTAAAATTGCACAAATTACAATGGATTTTTGCACATTTCCTCAAATTTGTATATATAATAATAATAATATTGGATTTCTTTCGTGGTATATCTTATATATTGCATTCATCAACATGCATATTTCATGGTTTGTGAATGCAATATATATGATATACCACTCAACAGCATCCACTATCATATAAATATTAAATGTTTGATATCACTCTGAAGGCTGTGCATCCCCTGATAACACTCTGGTAGCTGGGCTATTCAAAAGAAAAAGTGACGAAACGTCGCGGTGAGAGCTTTTCGTGTTGCAAATATATTGCACGAAATGTTCGAGGACCCCCCCCCCCCCCCCCGGTCGCCAGTTAGGGTTAAAACTCCTGAAAAAGCGAAACAATGATGATGATGATGATGAAAATGATGATGACAATGATGATGGTAGTAATGATTGATGAGGATGAGGATGGAGATAATATCAATGTTAACTTACAAACAGGAATGCATCTATCATTATGGGAAAGGAAGACGTGAAGGACTGGTTTGGTCGACTCTCATCCAGCGAGAACTGATGACTGGTCACTTTGATCCTGCCTGCTACATCCTACATGAAACAAACAAAAAGACAAACAGACTCTTGAAATCATTATTGTTCATACCATAGAATGGGAATGGGTGTATCTGTAATACATAAGAATGTGACATTCTGCTCTATACATCTTACATAACCAATAAAGATAGAACTGCTGTTAGTTTGTTTTACTTTCTGTTTGCAGTGGGGAGGTGGGAGTGAATTATGGGTGATGTTATTTGCATGACAACTAGTTGAAAATGTTTTTTCTGAATGACAAGGGAGAGTGATGAGATAAAAGATGATACCACAGTACCAACTTGTTTGTCCGGCAACCAGTTATCTAAAATCTCTTATATACTCATTGGAGACTAAGTACGAGTTAACTTGTTTTGGGGTATATGGAAAATGCGTGTTATAGTGAAATCAATTCGTCTCCAACGGGTTAACTAGCCATGATCTTGCAGTGAATATATTTGTCATTCATTGAATTTTAAAAATTAAACTCACAAATGCAGTGGTAAAATCTGTTTTCTATCATGTCGAATTTTATATCTTTATAACGTTTATATCATATACATAAATAATACAATCTTGAAAACAAACTACATCTGGGTGGCAAATATTTAGATCCGTGAGAGTGTGTTATGTGCAGTACTCTGTACTGACTTACTTTTGCCTTGACTGTGATGAGGTGGAGACCAGATGTATACAATGTTGGTTTCCATGGTACCACAAATAGGGGTCCTCCATCTACCTGCTGACCCATGCCCACGGGGGCACGGTCAATTTCCACCTCCGTTGAGTGGATTTGATCTACAGAGAAGACTAGAAACCTGTATAAAGGCAAAATGTATATTTTTTTAAACTCTTAACATGCCAATGTCGCAGATCTGCACCAAATAATACACATAAAGTCCATAGAGGTTTAAATGCTCTGGCATATTTAGAGTTAAAGGGAAGTGACATGCATGGGAGAAAAGCAAAATGCATCAGGGGCCAAATAAGTTCTAACATATAGACCTGTTCCATTTTCAGAGCGAGATATTGTTTCGTCCGCCATAGCTGGGGGGCTTCCAAGAGTATAACAACAGATGACTGCCCTCATCTATTCATTTCTATAGTTCAGGAACAGGTGTAAACATGAGTTACTGCATCATCTTTTGTTGTGCTCTAGCCCCCGACCTACTGCACTTGTTATGTTCTCGAAAACAAATGTCTACACCAATATAAGGCCTTACCAAAAAAGTTATGTTGGCCTCAAGTGAAAAATTTTGAAAATTGGGTTGGTTGGTCGATTTTTTTTTTCTTTTTACTTATTTTTTGTTTTACGACAGCAGAACACGGAGGTAACCAATACACATGTACGTACTGTACTGTGCAAGTATATGTAGGACGAAACTGTGTGAGAGTTGAGTTTCTCTGATCTTTTGGGGGTCTTTCAAGGGCAAAACGCATATAGAAGTGGTTTTAATCTAATTAATAGGAATTTTAGTCAATTTGTTAATCAAATCTGACATTTTCTCCCCAAAATGGTGAGTTTGTATATTTTGGGTCTGAAAAAATATATAAATAAGATAAAAAATTGCGACCCGGGCAGTGGCTCGTTTTTTGCATTTGACGCGGTGGTATTTGGGTCACAGTTTAATAATGAGGAGTATTTATGAGACCTAAGTAGGCCTTTGATAGCAATAGATCACGAAATATTTTACTTAAGAAAAATGCATAATTATAGTATCCAGAAGGTTACAGCTTCTCTCGGTTTCAGATTATTTATTTTCATCAGTCAGCAATAGTTTATGTTCATTCAAGTAATGGTCTCAAATCATATATCACCTGTGTGTATACCCAGGGGTCTATTTAGGCCTCGACTGTTTCTTAATTTATTAAATATCATAATTCTTTCATCCTTCTGACTTATGTATTATTTGCAGATGATGGAAACTAGTGTTTTTTATTTCAACTAAATGCCTTAATACACTTGTTAATAATTCTAGATTCGACTTGCTAAAATTTCCAAATGGTTTAAATGCAATAATTGTCACTAAATATAGAGTAAAAGTGATTTCATAAATTTCAATACTCCGAAGTCGACAAGCCATCACACTAATAACATCATTATTGACAAACATGCCCACAATGAGAAGAGAGTCAACAAAGTTTTTAGGCCGTAACTCTTTGACTTCACAATTTAACGATGAGAATGGATGCATACTAATAATCATAGGATTACACTCAATATCAAGGGCCGTGGGAATACTCCGAGATTAAAATATCTAGTAACAGAAACAAGCACTCACTTCTGTACTAATGCACTAATCTTACCCGGTATTTATTTATTTATAGCGTGTTTTGTGGAAAACAGTCAATAAAGACGCAAGAAGTGAGCGACTAGTTATCTTTATTACAGAAAAGAGGCTCTTCGATTTGCTCCCACATTCTAATTATATGAAACATACCTGACCGCTTATTTTATAAGTCTGAAACACAGCTAAGACATTTGAGCATGATCAAAATATCAAAACTGCCATTTTTATGTTTAAGTATACACATGAATTTACGTTCCTTCTCTCAAACGCATTTCCCTTAAACACGGATTCCATACCCTACCCACGCCCATCGGCAACGATTTTCATTTAAAAACCGCAAAACTCTTTTAGCCCACAAGTTCAATACGCATAACGCCTAATATTGGAATTCGCGTCCACCGCATATAAAAAAATGCACTCCTGTTACTCGCTTTAGCAAACACTCAAAAAATATTTTTATCACAATACAAACGCGTACAGTAACTATATAGCACCATAATTTTTTTATCAACCCAACAAACAAACAATTGCGATCACTCTCGCTTTTTCTGTCTTGACGCATTTGTTTCGTATAACGTTTAAACTTGACCGTATTTTGACCCAAGTCTTTCATTACTTGCCTCTGAATTGTTGGCCATCAACACCATCGTGCGTCATCACTTGCACAAGCACACACATGCACGCACATTCACCACTCCTGTGTTCCAAGTAATTATATAAAACTGGATTCACTATGATATGGCCCATCTATATGAATAACCAAGAATTCACAATAAAAATTTTCTTTTACTTTGGCTGTCCGTCCATTCAAGCATTGCTTAAAACGGCGGCCTTCTGCATCAAATGTGCAAATTTGCGTATTATATTGTAAATGAAGTTGTTATATTTTGGTCATATGCTTTGATGTATATCTACTGAATCATTTTCTTTCATAAATGTATGATTTACTATGTATTGTGTTAAATGTTTTCTGAATATTTCTGTAAATTGAACTTGCTTATGTTATATTTGTTATTGTTATGAAAGAAAACCTGAAATGCAGAAAATAAAACTTATTCAAACAAACAAACAAATTTGAGAGCTACATAACATTTTTTTTTAGGCCTAATAAAGACACTACCTAGAGTGTACATTCAGCTTGGCAGTAATTGTCTTAAATTTGTTTACTTCAGGAGAAACAAGCAATCCTTTACCAGTACTGAAGTATTACCCTGACAGAATTTGAACCCATAGAAGGCTAAACGACAAAGCAGTTTCTGTTGATAATGGCACAAGAAAAATGAAATGTCCCAATCTTGCCATTTCCCTTTAATTGTCGTGGCAAAGAAGATTTGACAACATAGGACAGCATCCATATTCTTCATGCATGACAGTTCACACATAAAAAGAGTTGCTTCTCTGAGGAGAATGGGAATTAACAATTTCAGCTAAAGGAGCACTGCATAATCACGAGTGTCGGCTGAAAAGTTTGTAGCCTGACTTAGAAGGAGTTATCCTACAGTAATGAAACTAGTCATGTATCAAATTCAACCTTTCTGATACTAACTGCAGATATCATTTCATGTTTTTTTTGAAAAAAGGTGATTTAAAATTGGCAGTTGAGGGTTCTGAAAATTGTCATTTTTCACAGATTTTTCATGACAAAGACTTGCATGAACAGACACTGTTTTAAAAAATCCACCCAAATGTGGTTATCATTGTCAAGAATGCAACTCCAGTAAGTTGTTAAAATGTGGCAGAGACACTGGAAAGAATCTCAAAAGAGCCTAAAAAGAACCCAGAAAGATGACTCCTGTCCAGAAGGGCAAGTCTCTGCCATAAAATATCTGCCAAAAATGACCATTGACAAAAACCCCAACTGTGAATGTAAAATCATTTGTAAAAGAAAAATAAGAAAAGGTATCTGAAAAGAAAAATGCAGTTAGTATGAGAAAAGGTTGGATTTCGCACATGACTAGTTTCATTGCTGTAGGATAACTCCTTCTTAGTCAGGCTACACACTTCTCAGCCGACCCTCGTACATCATCATCAGCATCATCATTATCATCAATAATGTCATCATCATCTTCTGACAGCTGATACCTGATGTGAGTAGAGTTCATCATCCTGTGAATGGGCTCATGACGGGGTGCCAAGAACTGGGCCGATTTGGGATTTGTGATGAGAACGATGGGCCACTCCCCAAACGGGACATCGATGAAGGAAAGCATGTCATGATCAAATGCCATCACACGGTACCTGGTGATACCAAGTTAAAAGAGAGCAATGTCAGAAATTTCTACATACAAGATGAGGAGCTATTTAATATTTTGTTTGAATTCTTCATATTTCAAGATTGTCAGAAATAACCCAACGAAAACTAAAACTGGAATGCACTGACTTATGTAACAAAAATTCTTGACATTTTGAATTATTTAGACTTACAACCCTCAATAACACATATAAATGTTGGACTAAAATTGATTACAAGCCTATACTATCAATAGACTAACCAACATTAAGGCCTTCAAAACTGGCAAATGGTAAAGCAGCTACTGAGCAGAATAACAGGGTCTATATTGCACGTATGCATATGTGACATGATCATCTACCAATGGGAGGTTTATACCAAGTTTGGTTACAATTTTACTACAAGACTAATCATGGCCCCTTAACCATTGCTGGAAATAGCAATACCTATGTTTTGCTTCTCCTATGCATGTGAAACAAACATCAAATTACTCATTACACTGATACATATGCGAAATATACTTCTTTGTTTGCTTTTGGACTTTTCGTTAACTGCTATTTGTGACCTGTCACCACGATACTCTAATAAAGTCGCAAGGCAAGTGCCAAATGTTGCAATATGATACAAAGTATGAAAGTAAAGTGTTCTTAAATTCAGAAGTTTTATGACTTTCACATGTTGCCAAAGTATGAATATCGATCATGTTTCACCCAAAGTATTTTCTTTCTATGTTTATGTTTCAAAACATGTGCGACTTTGTCAGGGTATCGTGGTGACAGGTCACATTTTAACTCTCTTTGAGATTCTTCTTAAACTGCTCCACGACATTCAATACTTACATTCTGTGTTTTCTCCAGTCCTCCAATTCCAACTCCAGACTGCCATATCTCTGCAGAACATGCATTCTCTTAATGCCACTCCCAATGTCCAAATCATGAAGGTGACCACAGAGGTAGGCAATACCCTTCCTGAGACAAATCCATTACAACAACAACAAAAGTAAGGCATGACAATCAATAATTATTCAGCAACGCACTATACATAATGGTCAGTTTTACTGAAAATCTTACATGTCAAAATAATCATAGATGTTTGTTTGTTTTCATGATTTTGGGGGGAGGGGTAGTTAGAGACGATCAATGTCTTTGATAAAAAGATATATATACTACATACACACATACATATGCTGTATGGTCAGTTGGTTTGGCAATAAATTGGCTCAAAATTGCAAAGTAATGGGAACTGCAACAGAGAAGTAATGAAGAGAATTCAGGCAGGTTGGAATAGGTGGAGGCAGAGTTTTATACAGGAATGATGCGTGACAGAAGGATATCGGCCAGAACAAAGGGGAAGGTCTATAGGACAGTGGTTAGACCAGCCATGATGTATGGGCTTGAGACAGTACTTAACACAAAAAGGCAGGAAGAAGAGTTTGATGTGGCAGACTTAAAGATGTTGCCAGTTTCTTTAGGAATGACAAGAAAGGACATGATTCGGAATGAGTTTGTGAGAGAGACAGCAAATGCGGGAAGGTTTTGGGGTATTAAAGGTAGAGTTGTTGACTCGAGTCAGTGACTTGGACTCAAGTCAGACTTGAGTCACCAATTTTTCTGACTTGCGACTTGACTTGACTTGTGGGCAAATGACTTGTGACTTGACTTGTGAGTGAATGACTTGAGACTTCACTTGACTTGTGGGCGAATAACTTGAGACTTGACTTGACTTGTTGGCGAATGACTCCAGACTTAACTTAACTTGACTTGTGCAAAAATTAAAGACACTATATAACACTGTGGAAGACCTGTTTAAAAAATTGTCGAACTTTGCTATCTGACATATCTGACAGTGTTTGAATGGACAAATAAACACCCTAGAACACATAAGTTTGGACATTTATGCTGTCACTAGTACAATATGTGCAGATACAAATTGGCACATTAATTTTATATCGGGCGATAGGAAATTCTGCAACAGCAGTCTATGGAGAAAAGCTGGAATGGTCTCTCAATGATTTTCACTTTTTTAAAGCACTTAATGATTGTTTTACACTGCTATATTTTCAGGGCTTCATTTTTAGACCGTATCAAAGACACTAGTAGTAGTAGACCGCAGCGCTAGAGATAATGAGGCAAAAAGCTGGAATTTATAAAAGCACACAAGACTGCTCTATGTGCTTTTGCATGCTTTATGAGCTGAGACACTTCTTTTTAAAATGCAATAATTCATGATTGGAGATGAGTATGACTACATAAAAGACACTTTAAACTTTATGACTACATGTGTTTCTTTTAATTTCATCACTGATTAAATTATAAAACTTGAGGTCAAAAAGATCATTCAAAAGCGATTTTTTTGTTTGTTTATCAAGCTCAAATCATTGTAAAGACCAACTATTCAGCTTTGTCTCTAAACCACTTGTTTTGCTATTTATGTTTAATACCAGTCAGTAGCCAGCAAAATATTAGAAAGATACAATATATGACCATGGATTTCTGCATTCCAGGTTTGTGATTGGCTGATTCCACACCAGTGGTGGGTAATTCAAATCAAGATCACCCGCTGTGGTGACCTTGATTTGCACCTGTTGCCCAGTGTATTTGGAGCAGGCTTGTTTTGTAATCCCTCGGCCAATCACAGTTT